>CALNHX010003851.1:0-140301 GCA_940337035.1 Agriotes lineatus | reverse complement strand
GCAAATAATATAGATGGAGGCTAGAGAGAATGTCTATAAAATTTATGAAGTGGTCGAATGAAACTATAAAGAAGGCATTAAAGTTGAAATGTGTATGTGGAAATAATGGGTACAAAGAGTTATTGAAGAAAAATCTTCCTTATCTATCTTTGCGTACCTTGAGAAGGAGACTGGAAAATCTAAAATTTGATGCAGGAGTGTTATTTGACGCTTTTGATTTTTTAAATTGAAAGTTTATAATTTTAAAGGCAAGCATGAGAAAGAATGTATGATTATTTTGGGTAAAATGGCAATTACACCTTCAAATATACAGTGTCCCCCAAAAAATCGGCAGTAAATATTAACCACAGTTTAATGGCTGACAAGGAAAAGGTGCTAGAAAATGCCTCTCCTAATATATGTGGAATTTGCGGTAAAAACACATTTAAAAAACGTGTGCAGTGCATAAAATGTTTTAAATACTATCATGATAGTTGTGCAAAGCAAAAATTAAAAACTGTTTCTGATACAGACGGTAATAGCATTATTTGTTGTAATATTACTGAAAGTGTAAATAAAGTGACCAACGAGTGCAGTGAAGCTGACCTCGACAATTCTTTCAACAGCTGTAAGGATAATCTAATCAGACAAGACGACCCCTTGAATAAGGTCAGGATCGCTTATTTGAATGAAATAATTAGACAAAAGGATATAACCATCGATAACTTAAATGATTATGTCCGAACTTTAAAAGAACAATTTAATTTAGCAAATGAACTAGTAAAAGATAAGTTTAATTATGTTAATGTGGGGCACCAATCCAGTTGTGGACAGCCATATCAACCTAACAAGGGTAACGTATTGGAAAATATCGAAATAAATCAACGCTCTCTTCATCACCAAAATACAGATGTGATTCAGTCATTGACCAAGTTGCCCCAAATTGTAAAGGAGGGAACCACAATAGATAACATTTCGCTGCCAAAATCAAAACCTCCTCGTCGACAACGGGGAGCTAAAAACACCGCAAGTAGTGTAAACATAATTACCGCGGACGAAGTTCGTACGGGAATAAATGAAGCATTGGTGGTTAATAACATCGACCACCCAGTAAATGACGACTCCACGTGGAAACTAGTGAGGAATAAAAAACTGAACAAACCCAAAAAAGACTCAACTAGAATCTGGGGAACTAAAATAACAACGGAACTGAAGGGGGTGCCAAAACAGGCTCAATTGTATGTTACCAGACTGGAACCCACCCTTACCGAAAATCAGCTGCTTCAATATCTACATAAGAATGACTTTCAAACTGTCAGCTGCAATCAAGCAGTTTCCAAATACCCTGATATATACTCTTCATTCAAGATATCTGTCCCGGCAGAAGATTTAAAAAGAATTACGAATCCAGATATTTGGCCCGATGGTACTAGTGTTAACAGGTTTTTTCACCGGCCTTCGAGGAAAGTAGAAGAGAAGTGACAGACGCAGATACCGGTATATTTATAAACAAAACAAATGTAATAAAGATTATCGAAGTAAATGTTCAGTCACTAGTTAATAAAATAAATCCTATGGAAATGTTTCTAAATTTAGAAAAACCTGACATAATCTGTCTGTGTGAACATTGGTATAAAGCTGAAAGTTTAGATTATTTACATCTTGATGATTACAAATTAAGTACTAGCTACAGTAGACGTTCAAGAATACATGGGGGCTGCCTGATTCTAGTTCGTGATAATAAAAACTGGACGATAACTTCAATTCCGTGTGAAATGCTAGGAGTTGAACTACAGTTTGAGTGTTGTGCTATCAAAGTTGAAGTTCATAATTACAGTTTCTGTGTGATCTGCGTATACAGACCGCCCAGTGGCCAGTTGGATATATTTTTTACACATTTGGCTGAAGTAATGAGGTACTGTAATCGTATTTCAACAAACACTATTTTATGTGGAGATTTAAATATTGATTACCTGGAAATGTCGGCTAATAGAGACTTACTATGTGATACTATGTTAAACTTTAATCTTAAAGTGTCGTCCACAGAGCCTACTAGAATTACCGCAACATCGGCTACAAAAATTGATTATATTCTATATAACTTAGCTAATAGGGATAATTATAGAAGTAGGGTACTTCAACCTAATTTAGGTGATCACTTAGCACTAGTTTTCGAATTAGACTGTAACACAGAAGATACTACCGCAGAGATTTTCGGGAAAAGCACTTACTATACTAGAAATTTCTCAAAGTCCAACTTGACTAATCTGCTTTCTACTTTAAAACGGCAAAATTTGGGTAATGTTAATTTGATCAATACCAATATTCACACAGCTTTTGAAGAATTTATAAACAGTATTAACTGGGCGATACAAACTACTTGTCCTATGATAAAAGTGAAAGTTAAACCAAAAAGTTCACAAGAACAAAGTAAATGGGCAAATGCCACCTTAACGACCCTGCACTCGAATTTGAAAGATTTGTACAATATATTTAAAATAACTAATGACCCCAACATTTTCACTTGGTACAGGACTCAACGGAGTAGATACAAAAAATTGTTGACTCACGTAAATAAAAATTATTATCAAACTATGATAAATAATTCCAACAATAAGCAAAAGACAATCTGGAGTATTGTTAATAGTAAATTAGGTCGTAAGGAGAAAAACGCAATTACAGCATTGAATTATAATGATGTAGTTATCACTCATTCTCAGCAAATTGCGGAAGTATTTGTAGACTACTTCTCTACGGTTGCTGAATGTAGTCTCCTAAAAAAACTGGGACCTATCCGTTCTGCTGCTTGCACCAGTTGTAGTTTGAATCTTAATACATTTGTTTTTATACCAGTTGATATCGCAGAGGTCGAACATGCTGTAAAAAATCTTAAAAACAGGCACAGTAAAGGCAACGATATGTTATCTGCCAAAATTCTAGAATCAATAATCGACATTATTAAAGTTCCTTTAGCAAGCCTTATCAACTTATCTGTACAAGTAGGTCAATTTCCCGAAATACTAAAAATCGCCGTGGTGATACCAATCTTTAAAAAAAACGATTCACGATGTGTAGAAAACTACCGCCCTGTGTCAATAATAAGCACTGTGTCTAAAATCATTGAAACTATAATCTACCGAAGGATCCTCGATTTTATTACTAGATATAGTATTTTTACATCTGCGCAACACGGATTTCGTGAAGGAAGATCAACTGAGAGCGCTGTCTGTAACTTAGTGGACTTTATAAATAACAACTTGGATGCTGGTAAATGTGTAGCGGGGCTCTTTTTTGATCTGTCCCGAGCTTTCGACACCATAAATAATGCTTTCATTTGCGACAAATTGTATGCACTTGGCATTAGAGGACAAATGTTATCATGGATATCATCTTATTTGACACAAAGAAAAATGTATGTTAAGATAGATAATGACACATCATCCTGTCGTGATATCGATCTTGGCGTTCCACAGGGGTCAGTCCTGGGACCATTGTTTTTCTATTATATGTCAATGACCTTCCTAAATATGTCACAGCGGAGAAAATAATAATGTTTGCTGACGACACAACGTTAGCGGTTTCAGCATTGACTCCTGCAGAATTAGTGGGTCCGGTTAACACTGCTATAAAAAGTTTTCATTGCTGGTGTAATGCCAACAACCTAATTTTAAATCTTGAAAAAACTGTCATTGTAAAGTTTTCTAAGCAAAATATAGAAGACCATCATCAATTTGTTGTCAACAACATAACTATCGATCAATCTCATGTGGTAAAATTTCTGGGCACATTTTTGGATAGCCATCTTTCGTGGGATTCACACATTGACCATGTAAGTAAGAAAATCAGCAAAGCTTACTTTGCTATTCTTACGTTAAAATATAGTCTTGATAGAAACTATTTAATTGACATTTACTATTCGCTAGTCTATTCTTACATGGCTTACAATGTTGTATCTTGGGGAGCTGGTGTACACAGTAAGAGAGTGTTTATAGCGCAAAAAAGAATCCTTAGATTGATATTTGACCTCAAATACGATGAATCGTGTGTTAGCTCGTTTAGGGAATATAAAATACTGACATTTCCTTGTCTTTTTATATTTAAAAGTCTTTTATTTATAAAAGCAATATAAATTATTTTACAAAGAATTCATTCTTTCATTGCTACAATACAAGACATTGCAACACTATAGCTACCGTACAACATAAAACCGCTAAATTCGAACGGTCTCCATCGTATCTGGGTTCAAAACTTTACAATAAGCTACCGGAAAATGTACAGAATCTTGCGTACGCCCAATTTAAAGTAAAAATTAAACAGGTGCTCCTTAGTAAGAGCTACTATTCTATAAGGGCATATATGTGTGACACCAAGGTATGCTAAAATGTAGATAGTTTATGTTTGTTTGTATATTGTTTGTTTTAGAATGTAAGAGTATACGTGTAGTTTCAGCTGTTTTGACTTGTACGATGGTGTATATACACTGCTAAAGTATCAATAAATAATATGAATATGAATATGAAATATTGAAAATATAGCGAATACGAATGCGAGTATTCGGAACATCCCCAGTCTATGATTAATTCGAGGTTAGTAGGTAAGGTTTTGTTTGTTATTTGACACAGACTGACACAAAACTTAACCTGCAAATCACGAATTTGACATAGCTTGACAGTGCTACCAACAATACAGTAGTGACTTTATAATCATGGTGGTTTTTACAATAATTGTCAAGTTTGTAACGTTGTTACACAGTCACATGAAATTTATAAAAATTCTCTGTTTTATACATACAACTTTAGTACAAAAAAATTAATATACTTTGAGTTAACTATTATGTTTTTGCTGATTTTAATTGGTTCTTATTTTTATAACATTCTATGCAACAAATAAATTGTTATACCTACAGTGTGCCCCAGGATTGATGTTACAAGAGGTGAGATGGACTAAAATTTTTTGATTATTTTAAGGTTCTGGGATTCGGTCCTGCTCGGTTTGAAAAGAATTTTAAGAATATTTTCAGTTTTTGAAAAACAAGTAGGCCTTGACAGGGAAGCGAAAACTATTTTTTGCACTTCCGGGACTAAAGTAAAAATGATACCGTAACTATGGTAAATTTATGTACACACGAGGTTAGTAGGTTAGGTTTTGTTTGTCATTTGACACACACTGACGCAAAACTTAACCTGCAAGTCTCGAATTTGACATATGCTGACAATACACTTCAATACTGCCAACTGATTCAGGCTATCCAGGACCTGCTGCAATTCAGTTTGTAATCAATTTTAATTGTCAGTTTCCAAATTTTGGAAATGTTTGATGATAATGTTCCCAAAAGTGCAAAAAATAGCGTATATACCTCGGGACGAAAGTGCCTAAATCCCTTGAGTGGTTGTTGCCCTCGGGCTTCGCCCTCGAGGCAACAAACTCCAGTCGCGGGATTAAATGGTGCACTTTAGTCCCTCATGATATAATATACTATTTTCCACGACCGGGAGTAGAAGTCGGTTTCTATAGCATCAAAATTGTGACAGAAGTAAAACATTTACTCCCTAGAGACTAAATAAGACAAAAATTTCCCTAGGGAGTTTTCATTATGACTGACACAACAATTATGTCATAATGACTTATAGTGCCACCAACTTTAAAATTTACCATGGGCTACTAATTTTAAAATAATTGTAACTAAAATGTCAATAAATGACGTTTAAAAAAAACGGAGTTTCGTCTTAAATCTTCCTGCAACGTGAAAAAAATAGTATATGCAACTCGGAGAGAATGCTATTTTGCTTCAGTGCAATTTCTGACTCTCGGGCTTCACCCTCGAGTCAGAAATTGTACCTCAGCAAAATAACGCATTTCTCTCCCTTATTGCATAATCTACTATTATTTTCAGGTAAACTGTCCTTTTTGTTCATGATATGGCAACATTTTATTAAGAAAAGTTGTTCAGAATAATACATTATGGCCCTATACAAAATTTCAGAAAGATGAGTCGTAGAAAAACCATTATTTTTTAGATAAACAATATAATAGTAGTTTGTATACAAAGGCACTGAAGTTTAGCTTTTTATCACGAATGTGGATTTAGTATAAATAAACCATATGAGAGATAAAAAAGTGGACGTGACTACCTCCCTGGACTTTCCCATACTGGAAACTGTTCATATCGTCTTTATTCAACAGTCTTTACAACATATCAAAATTTCAACTCCACGACTCACGTCTTCACCGTGATAAGCGTTTACACTTTCACGTAAATTGCGGGTAAATATAAAAGAACTAGTGAGTCACCCGAACTACGTTTCGGTTCGCAAAATTAAGAGAGATTCATTAATATAAATTAAAAAAAAAGATGCATCGACGGGATCGAACTCGGGGCTCCCGCGTGATAGGCCAGCACGCTTACTGCACAACCACACTCTCCTGTTTGAATAATGCGCGCACCCGAGCTAATACTAGACAGCTATAGGCGCTCCGCTCTGCTGCCTAGAGAAGTTAATTAAATTATACTGCTGCCTAGAGAAGTTAATTAAATAAGTCTGAAAATTAGCAAACTTTTAAGCCATCGTACAACTTAATCGGTCCAGTATCTTCGGAGGAGATAGCGAACAAACATAGTTACACGCAAACAAAGAAAGCTACGATTTTATGTTATAAGATGTGTAGTTCAAAACGTGACCACCGAGCTTCTGTAGATGGCGCCAAGTGGACAAGCCGCCACTGTGCTATTTATGTGTTATTTTATTCAAAACGGCTGTAGCACCGAGGTGAAATTTTCTAAGTACCTGGAAATTATATTTTCTAGGGCATACAAAATCGATTTTTTTATTTTCGCGGAAAAAGATTCTTTGACGCAAAAATATAACAACCGTTAGAATAAAAAAATTATTTTTCAAAAATAGAGGGGGGAGGGGGCCGGTGCGCTTACATATATCCACGAGTGTAATATTTTTTTGCATATTCATATGCTCCATTATGCACTGAACAATCCAGTGAAAACCCCAGCTACCTATCTTGTTTTGTTTATTAATTAAAGGGGTTTAAATTTTCAAACTTCAAAGCTTCGTAGAGGGCGCCACAGATAATTCATGAGATTCTTTAAAAAACAGATCGATAGCCCTTTTCGGGGTCTATCAGTGTATGAAGTTTAAACAAATTCCTGTGGGCAGTTTTTGAGAAATGATTTTTAGAAAATTTCCAAAATTTTGAAAATTTGTAATTTAGGCCCCTTAATATTTTTCAAAACACTTTTTATATCACCTCATGTTAGCCTTCATATACTATTCAGAAAACAAAAATCAATTGAATCGATTCATCCGTTTTTGAGTAATAGGGCGTTAAACTCAAAATTTTCAAAAAATCCTAGCGCCCTTCATTTTAAACCTAACGAGTTCGGAAAAAAACTAACAGATTTGTCTTATGACCCTCTATCGTTATCCGCGATAAAATTTTCAAAATTTTAATCACGAAAACAGTGATACCAAAAAAACATGCGTAACTTCCGCTTCCGGTTTCAGATTTTTTTGAAAAGCTTATTTTGTCGATGAATTTTCGATACACCCCCGCATTCCAAAGCGCATAAAAATCGGAGCAATACTTTCGGCTGTAGGAGCGTCACCCACCCACACACACACACACCCACACACACACCCACACACACACCCACACACAGACAGACATTTTTTAAAAACCACTTTTTTGGGTTCCTAGAGTCCCAAAACGGATATTTCTGTGAAAATCTCGATTTCCAAAATTTTCATGATTCCAATACTTCCCTATACCTATGGGTATGGGAAAGTAAAAAGAACTTCAGTGCCGAGGTGTACACTATGTTTTATTTGAAATCAAGAAATCTTGAAATTACAACATGTTAACCAAGATTTGTAGGTTATGTTAACATCGGTTGACGTTTATCTGTCGCCTCGCCACCTATAAAAAAGTCGTAAAACAAAGGATTATCTACTTTATTGCAGATTTCTCGTATTTTAATGACGATTTCGAGGTACTTTAATGCCGATTTCAAATAATAGTAGATTATGTTATTAGGAGTAAAAGTGATACTTTATGTGGCGAAGCTGAAGTTTATTTAGCCAAACGTTAGGAAGGCAAATAATTTAGCTAAGCCACATAAAGTCACTTTTACTCCGAATAACATATACTATTTTATCCGCAAACATATTCAGATAAATTTCATTATTATAAATTTAAAAAAAATGGATGCATCGGCCGGGAATCGAACCCGGGCTACCCGCGTGACAGGCGAGCACTCTACCCCTGCGCCAACCTCGGTTGTTCAAATAACGCGCTACTATAATGATATATGAACATACTGAATCACCAGAGCTAATTGCACACGGCCACAGCAGCTGTCACACCATAACCCACGGCGACAGATGCTCCGCTCCGCTGCTTAAAGGATTAAATTAAATTAAAATTTTTTCGTACTCTTTTTGAAAATAAAAACCGGCCTACGATCTAAGTCTAAAAATTAGCAACATTTTAAGCCATCATACAATTTAATCGGTCCAGTATCTTCGGAGATAGCGAACAAACATAGAAAGAAAGAGAGCAACGATTTTATGTGATTAGGCACATAAAGTACGCAAAAGTTGCTATTTTATCTGCTTAATCAGATAAAGTGACACTTACCCTGTCAATAAAGACATTAAGTTGTCACTTTTATGACGGTTGCAGAAAAATTGTATTTTATTTTCAGGTAAACTAACCTTTTTGTTCGAGATACGGCAAAATTTTATTAAGAAAAGTTGTTCAGAATGGGAAATTATGGCCCTATATGAAGTTTTAGAAAGATTTGTCGACTTAGATTAAACCGTCATTTTTAATAAATGCAATTTGTTTAATCTAAAAAATAACGGTTTCATCTAAGTCGACAGATCTTTCTGAAATTTTGTATATGGCCATAATTTCTCATTCTGAATAACTTTTCTTAATAAAATTTTGCTGTATCATGAACAGAAAGGTTAGTTTACCTGAAAATAAAATACAATTTATATTGTTTAATCTGTAGCGTACCAAGGTAATTGACTTAAAAACGCATGTCGTGCAAGGGATGGTCATAAATCTACCCAAACTTGACAGTAAGTGCAATTCTAAATCAACTGAAACTTGACATTAAGCGCAGTTCCAAATTTCTAAACGTCAGTGCTATCTAAAACATGAGTGACGAATGATCTATAAAAGTCAGTGAGACATATGCGAACAAAAAGTGTTAGATGCCAAATGTGATTTGGGTCGCCATCAAACAATGTAGACTAACTTGTCAAAAACGTCAAAGTATAAATTCGAAAAACAGCACGACGGATGTCACAAGCATAGGAGCACCCAATGACAAAAGGAAGGGTTACGTAAATATCCTTGTGACCCAAATTCCAACCAGACAGCAATGACCAACCCTGGACACAATACGGTCATAAATTATGGAGTATGAAAAGAGCACACGCAATGACCAGAATCGTTTTATTATCAGAAGTAGCATCCCACATCTGTCACAATAGAGCGAAGGGTGCTATTGTATCCGAAAGAATGGACGGGGCTCCTTCCATTCAAACAGGTTATATACACTGGAGTAGCCTAGTTTTCGACATCAGTCGTCCCAGATCACTGCGATCGCCTTACGTATTTGTATTTTGTATTTGAATTTGTGTAATATTAACGAATGTGTACGTGTGTATATTTGTTTATTTCTTCAAATTAAAAATAAAGGAAGGTTATTGTTTTCCATAAACGTGTGTATTTTACTGAACTAAATTCTACTGTAAAAATTGCTACGCATCAAATAAATTGGTAAATAGTAACTAAAAATCTAAAACATAACGGTTTAATCTAAGTCGACAGATCTTTCTGAAATTTTGTATATGGCTATAATTTATCATTCTGGACAACTTTTCTTAATAAAATTTTGGCGTATCATGAACAAAAAGGGTAGTTTACCTGATAATAAAACAGTTTTTGCTTCCCTGCCAAGGCCTACTTGTGTTTCAAGAAACTGAAAATATTCTTAAAATTCTTTTCAAACCAAGCAGGACCGAATACCAGAACCTTAAAATAAAATTCAAAAATTTTAAGTCCATCACACCTCTTGTAACATCAATCCTGGGACACACTGTATATTAATCCTTTCAACATTCCTCATAAGAACACCTATGAATTTAGAATTACAAAAAATATAATCTACATTTATGTATCGATTTTACTAACTTAGAAAGAATAAAACGGTATACGCAACTCAAGATTCATTCCTCAATTGAAATTTTATTACGCAACGTATTTTTATCGGACATATGTTCGGAAACCTCAAACATTTTTAACTTTTGCAGATTAAGTTTTGCATATATAACAAACAAAACCTAACCAGAAACAACAAATTTGACATATAGTAGCGACAACGATTGATGTTGCCGCTGGGGCAAAATCACGTTGGTATCCCTTAAGTCCCTAGCATATTTAAAAATCGCCTAGGAAGTTGTGACATTGATAGTTGTCGTGTTTTTATTAATTTTTCTCTTCGGAGGCTAATTTGAAGTCAAGAACGTGGAAATGCTAGGGTGTTGTGTCGATAAGTGTAAAAATAGTGGCAGAAAAGGATTTCAGGTATTCAGATCTGTTATTTTTTCACTGGTTACACTGAAATTTACCGTTTAGTAACTTTTTGTATTTTCATGTTTGCATCAGGTTTGCCCCATGATGTCGCTATTATTTGTAATATATATATATCTAGCTCTACAGGCCTTGTAGGCCCTTGGCTTCTTGCACCACTTTCCTCCATTTACTTCTATCCTTTGCTTTTTCTTCCCATCTTTCAATTTTTAGTGTTTCTAAGTCTTGCAGCACTTCTTTCCTCCACTCTAGTTTCGGCCTTCCTCTTCTTCTCCTTCCTCCAACTTCAGCTTTCCATATACGCTTCGGTATTCTGGTACTTTCCATTCTAATAATGTGTCCCATCCATCTAATCCGTTGTGCTTTAACTACCCCCACTATTGACTCCTCTCCATACAATACTTTTAGTTCTTCATTTGTCCTTCTTTCCCAAGTCCCGTTCACTAGTTTGCCTCCATATATCTTCCTCAGGACTTTTCTTTCCCATATACACAATGATTTTTGGTCTTGTTTTGTCATTGTCCACACTTCACAGGCATATGTCACTATTGGTCTTAATATAGTTTGATACACTTTCACCTTTATAGCTCTCGATGTTGCTTTGTTTGCCATTATACTTCTTAGTGCGAATAAACACCTATTACCTGCTGCTATTCGTGTCTTTATTTCCTCACTACTGTTTGGTCTTCTTTTAATAACTGCACCCAGATATGTTAGGTTGTCTACTTCTTGGAAACTGTATTCGGTGTTCTGACTTATTTGTACCTTCAGCTGTTGCATTTCACGCTCTGAATCATCCCATACCATGTATTTTGTTTTGCTTTCGTTGACCTGCAATCCCATTTGTTTTCCTGCTATTATGATTTTTCTTGCGACTGTTAGCAACTCTTCTTTAGTTCTTGTTATCAGTACTATGTCGTCTGCAAAGGCAAGGCACTGGTGGCGATTATAGTAAATTAGTCCCTGTCTATTAACTTTGGCATCTCTGATCACCTTTTCAAGTGTCAGATTGAATAGCAGAGGCGATAATGGATCGCCTTGCTTTAGTCCTCTGGTTGTCTTGAATGTTCTTGTAGTCTTTCCGTTTATCTTCACTGTGTTCTCCGTTCTCCTTAGTGTCATCATAATTAGTTTTGCTAACTTTCCAGGTATATTGAACTCCGCTAGAGTTTGGTATAACTGCTCTCTATCTATTGTGTCGTATGCCTGCTTATAATCAATAAACAGTAAGTGTGTCTGTAGTTTAAATTCGTGGCTCGTCCTTTGAATGTCCTTTAAAATATATATCTGGTCTATTACGGATCTAGATGGTCTAAAGCCACACTGGTATTCACCTATTAATGCTTCACTGTATGTTACCATTCTATTCTTGATGCAAATAGTCAGTATTTTGTATAAAGTATTTAGTAGCGCAATTCCTCTATAGTTGCCACATGTCAGCTTGTCTCCTTTCTTATAGATAGGGCATATTATGGCCTTGTCCCAACTCTCTGGCATTTCTTCCTTTCTCCATACATCTTTTATAAGTTCTTCTATTAGTTTATTTAGTTTGTCCCCACCCCATTTTAACATTTCCGCTTTTATTCCGTCTTCCCCGGGGCTCTTATTGTTTTGTATTTTACTGATTATTCCTGCGATTTCTAATCTTTCTGGCTCTTCCACTTCTTCTTGATTTATTTCTCTTACATTGACTGTTGGTCCTACATCGTCTTTGTTTTCTTCTCCATTTAATAACTCCTTAAAGTATTCTACCCATCTTCTCAATATTTCTTCTTCTCCTCCAACCAAATTTCCTTTCTTATCTTTGCATAACGTAGTTTTTGTAGTATAACCTTTTTTAATTCCTTTAATTTCTGTGTAGAATTTTCTTACTTCTTTGTTCTTAAATTTATTTTCTATGTCAGCTAGCCTTTGCCTAAAGTATCTTCTTTTCTTTTCTCGTAAAATTCTTTTACATTGTTTCCTCTGATTCTCATAAATTGTCTTAGTTGGTGCTGATCTCCTTTGTATCATGTTTCTTCTTGTTTTGTTTCTTTTCTCTATTTGTTTCCTACATTCTTCGTCAAACCATCCATGCCTCTTCCTTTCAATACTTTGGCTGTGTTCTTCGACTGCTCTTTTTATAGCTACTACTACTGCTGCGTTTTTTCCTTCTATATTTTGCTCTAAGTTATCCTTCCTTATCATGTTTTCTATTGTGTTTAAATATTTTTTTTGTATTTCTTTGTTTCCAAAGTCAATGTTCATATATTTGTTTGTTGTCTGTTTTGTTTTATTGTTAACTGGAATAATCTGTTTTAACTTGGCCACCACCATAAAATGATCAGAGTCTGCATCCGGTCCTCTATAGCTTCTTGTATCTTTAATACATTTTTTATTGCGGTCTTCTATAAGGATATGATCGATTTGATTAGTATTTTTCTTATTTGGTGCCATCCATGTCCCCAGGTGTATCTGTTTATGATTGAAAAATGTACCACAGATCCTCATATCTTTGTGCTGTGCGAACTGTATTAATAATCTTCCGTTCTCGTTGGACTCTTGTTAGCTATATTTATCTATAAATTCCTTTACCTACCTTTAGGTCATCGCTATATCTCTTAGTTAACAATCGATCACTATAAAAGTATATTTGAGGCCCGTCTCTAGCATCAGTGAAGACGTCGCGGATTCTAGTTTATGATGTTATAATTGGCGCCAACAAGTTAAACTCAAATATACTGATATAAGCCAAGAAACTTGTAACTTCACTTTCTATCAACTAATAACAATACGATTATTGAACTCCCTATCAAAATGAAAGAAAGCAATACTTGTAACTAGTTTTATTACTACTCGAACATTACTACCATCGATCAGACAATTAGCATCTTTAATATTACTACCTCACGCAGGGTACCCTAAATCGCTTAACTTAAACCGTTCGTAAGTTTAATGGTTACACAGTTTTTATATGCAAAAATATCATCAGATTCTAGCTACAACACTTATCTTTGTGCCGATATACTCGCAGACATTTAATACGTCCCGCTACTCCTATCACATATCAGCTTGACAGGTTCCAACCTCGGCTGTCATTCGCTATACCTCGACCCCCAATACTGCGGTAGATTAGCTTTCCAAGATTTTCCGCCTAATAGTTGTTGCCTAAATCGAATTTCCAGGTAACAAAAGGCAAATTCCACATTAAACTACATACCCTGTTCACAGGCAATAAACTTCGCAATCGTTGTATTCGTGTTTCCCAGATCGCTTCACAGCTTGAATATAAATATTCATTGGAAAAATGACATCTGCTTAATGATCTCCCTTACAGGAACGGCTGGCCAGTAACCCAATTCTTTACTATCACCAAACCATAATAAATGGCGAGATTGTCATTTACACCCCACGAAAACTCTTGCCTTTTTTAAAAGCTGATATACAAATTTTCTCTCAACAAAACCAACCTTGTTTTTATATCTCCTCTAGCAACGAACAAAGCCAATCTGATATTAATTTTTATCGCGTCACTCTCACTAGATTCCTCATTCAACACTAGTATTAATATCAAATGCTTTTGACACGTAACACTCTCTATGTAAACTATATTTTCCAATAACTGGTCGGTACATGACCTCTCTTCCAATCTGTGCATTATAATCCCCTATTACCAACTTCATGTCATATCTTGGCATTTTGTCCACTTCTCTTTCCATTATGTCATAAAATCTTTCTTTCATCTCAATATCTTTCTCTTCTGATGGAGCGTGGACGTTTAATATACTAATTTTCTGGAATTGGCCCCTTAACCTCAAATGGCACATCCTATCTGATATTGGGTTAAAATTAATTACTGCACTTTTTATCCTATTACTGATCATAAATCCAGTTCCTAATTTCCTATCTTCGCCACTGCTTTTAAAGAAGGTGTATCCATTGATGTCACAAACATCATTCCCTTTTTGTTTGGTCTCTTGGAGTGCCAGTATATCCACCTTATATTGTTGGATTTGCTTGGTTAGGTTCAGAATTGCTCCTTCCTCAAAAGTGCCCCTTACATTCCATGTGGCCACTACCAATTCTCTTTCTTTCGTATTGTTTTTCTTTTGTATCCTTTTCGTTTTAATGTCTAATTCCTCAATCTTTTTTACCCATTTCTCTGTTTCGTTATTTTTTGTTTCCACCCATGATAGCCGTTTGAGATCTTTCAGTGTGTATTTCACCTTTTTTCCATTGTTTTCCGTTTTCCTCTGGTTTCTCAAATTTTGTGTTTGTATCCTATTTGTTAATTCTTTTATTTCTTGATATAATTCTCTTCTTTCACTATTCCTTTCTTCTTCTCTTCGTCTTTCTATTCTTCTTATTTCGTTTAGTTCATTGCTTAGTTCTGCTGCTAGTAATGCCGTTCTGCCTAATTCTAGCTGCATTTCCCTGTTCTCCTGCTGTATCGAATTTATAATCTCTTTAGCTTCCATTCCGGACATCGTTCGCGGTACCACTGCCTCAAATCCCACGTTCTCGGCCGCCCGCTATGTGCCGCTCATTCACTCGTGTGCGCCCTGCTTTAGTTTCGGCGTAATGGTGATGCACCAATCCCGTGTACTTCGTACGTGACGTATGCGTGACGTATAACGTGACGTATTACGCGATCATATTGTTCTTATCAGTGGTAATTTTCCGTACGTTACCGGTTAGTTCGCGCTTGCAAGACTTCCGCTACTCCTATTTATTTACTGTGCTGGTACACCACTACACTTTGTTTTCCACTTCAGTTTTTTGCACCTTTAAAATGTCACTATAACTCTTTTTACACCTGTGTTTTGTTGTGAGCCAGGACTGCGTATTTGACAGTTCCCTGGCGCCACCGTTTTTATTTGTAATAGAGGGGCTATAATTTGACATAAACAACAGCGCCACCAACAATACTACAGTCTACTACTACACTAATCATAGTGTGCCCATATGCAGTCATGTTTTCTATTGGATTAGATAAAATTCACCATTAGTTTTTCAAGTTGTTATTTTTAGCAGTGTACAAAATATTTTACTTGTCAAAAAAACTTCACTTATAGAAAACTGCGTAAGTAACAATTTATAACAAGTGACCGGTATCATAACGAAACAGCAAAAGCATGGTATATCATGAGGTTACTAGAAACTTTTAATTTAAAAAATAATAATTATCATTTGTTTATTAAAAATTTAAAACTTGCCATGTTCGGTTTTGAAACCGGCCACTCGGAATAATACTTTAGCATTTATTCCACAAAATAAATGCAGTATAATTATTGATATTTTTAGTTTCATAATAAACCAATGAACAAGAAACAGAAAATTCAGAAAAATAAAAAAAATCTTCCAAAAGCGTAGAAAAATAAGCACAACACCAGAGAAAAACTCAAAGATAGAAAAAGTAAAACAAAAAGAAGAAGTAACTACGAATATGGCTAACATACTCAAAGCAATAGAAGAATTGGGAAAATATTTAAGAAGAAAAATGAGGGATGGTTTTAAAAGCAATCAATATAAAATAACGGAAGTGCAAGAAAAATTCAAACGAAAAGAAGAAGAATGGAATAGACAAAGACAAGAAATGAAAGTAAGAATTTCAGTTTTAGCAAAGATAATGGAAGTGCAAGAAAAGCAAAAGACAAAATATAATAATTAAAGGCCTACAAAATTAGAAAGAGTGGGACACCACAGAGAAAACATAGAAATAATGATAAAAAAGAAATTCGGGATTAATATAACCATTACAGAAGCATACAAAATAGAAAAAACTGAGGGAAAACAGGCAATTGTAGCCAAAGTGTCAACGTGAGAACAAAAGAAGAAAATAATGATGAATAAAAAAAGACTCCAAGGTAAAAGAATATACCGGGTGCTGACTTGCGCGATGCACCATAGGGAATTGCGTAGTAAATTCTTTATGTTCAATTATTTGCTCCCCTAATTATTTTAGAGCTAAAGTGTACATACATTTTTTGTAGAGAAAAAAATACTGTATCCATTCATACTGTTGCTAACAATTTTTCATTTTCCGGAACCGAAGGAATGCAAAAAATCAAACTAGCATTTTTACAAAAATCAGTGATGCCATGGAATTATTGAAACAAGCCAATTCCAACGCAAGTGCATGCGGGTCGATCATCCAGTCACTGCCGTCAAAAGATTGACCGTATTGTGGTTTTTCTCGTTTTCGTGTAATTTCTGAACGTCATTATTGCACTTACAATTATTTAATAACGTGCTTGTAGTTTTAAACGTAATGTATCAGTCTATTAATGATTATACTGCTTGGAATTTGCCGCTACGGATATTTTACAATAAACAAGAAGCTTACTCAACGAACGTCCACCATAAAACCATTTTTGTTATGGACAAGGTCCAGGTACCTTAGAAACATTAAGCAGAACATAATTAATAATGAATTATTATAAACGTCAAACATCAATGACAAACAAACAAATAACACATATTGTCGCCTCGCACGCACTTGCGTTGATATTGGTTTGTTTCAATAATTCCAGGCATCACTGATTTTTGTAAAACTGCTAGTTTGATTTTTTGCATTCCTTCGGTTCCGGAAAATGAAAAATTGTTAGCAACAGTATAAATGGAAGCAGTATTTTATTCTCTACAAAAAATGTATTTACACTTTAGCTCTAAAATAATTAGGGGAGCAAATAATTGTACATAAAGAATTTACTATGAAAATTCCTATGGTGCGTAGCGCAAGTCAGCACCCCGTATATTAAAACTGATCTGACCAGCAAAAAGATAAAAATACAAAGAAAAATAAAAAACTACGCAAAAGAAGTGAACGCTAGAAGTAGAGTAAAAATAGGACACCAGAAAATAAGTATTGATGGAAATGTGTATGAATGCGATATGACAGAGTCGAAACCGAAATTTAAGGAAAAATTGAAACCAGATGCAAAAAACTAGATTTACAAACACGGTTACCCTCACAGATATGATAACGGATAATAAAAACAAATTAAATAATAAAAGAATAAAAATTAAAAAACAAAAGAGAACATTTAAACTACGAACATGGAATGTAAATACTCTACTAGCACCAGGAAAAACAAGAGAATTAGTAAATTAATTGAAAAGGTATGAAATTGATGTTGCAGCAGAAGAAATTTAAAAGAAAAATTATCTGATGTTATATGCAGGAGAGAACAAACAAGGTAGCAATGGTTACTGGATTTATAGTTAATGGACGTATAAAAGATGAAATATTAAACTTTAAAGCGATAAATGGAAGAATATCATATTTACAAATAAAATCAAAACCAGCAAATTTAACAATTATAAATTGCTATGCAACAACAGAAGTAGCAGACGATAGAGAAAATGAACAATTTTATAATCGGCCAGAAGACGTGTATGAATAAATAAACAAGCTTCATACTTTGATATTTTTAAGAAAATTTAACGCCAAAATTGGTAAAAAAATATGTTATAGAGAAGTAGCAGGAAAAAACACCTTACAAGACAATAAAAATAACAATGGGGGGAGGTTGTGCAATTTTGCAGCAGCAGCAGCAAACTTAGTAATTAGTAGTACGAAACAAAAACCATTTTATAAAATGACATAGATAATCCCAGTGTAGCGTACAAGATAAATGGGACTAAACGCCTGTCGTGCAAGGGATGGTCATTTACTCAAACTTGACACTAAGTGCAGTTCTAAATCTGTAAACGTCAGTGCTATCTAAAACGTTAGTGACGAATGGCCTATAAACGTCAGAGCGACATATGCGAACAAAGTGTTCACGAGGTGCAGTCTAGAAAGTGTGATTTGTGTCGTCACGCAAACAATGCAGACTAACTCGTCAAAAACGTCAAAGTATAAATTCGAAAAACAGCAGGACGGATGTCACAAGCGTAGAGGCACCCCACGACAAAAGGAAGGGTTATGTAAATATCCTGGTGACCTAAATGTCCAGGCAGACAGCAATGACCAACCCTGGTCACAATACAGTCATAAATTCTGAAGTATGAAAGAAGCACACGCAATTGTATTATCGGAAGCCATCCCTGTCACAATAGAGCGAAGGGTCGGTTGGACAATGCTATTGTATCCGAAAGAATAGCCGGCGCTTCTTCCATTCAAACACTTGTTATATAAACTCGAGTAGCCTAGTTTTTGGGATTAGTTTTTGTCCCAGATCAGTCTTGATCACTTGCACGCATTTTGCTGAATCAGTAACGAAAACGGGGCAGTTACAATTCAAATTTGTATTTGTGTAATACAACGGATGGGTACATGTGTGTATTTGTTTATGTGTTTTAATAAAAATAAAGGACCTTCCACAAACATGTGTATTTTACTAAACTAAATTCTACAGTAAAAATTACTACGCATTAACTAAACCAGTCTCAAACAGAGGGAATCAAATAGATCATGTGTTAATCTCCAGAAAAGATGCAGCATCTGCAAATGACGTAAGATCGTTCAGAGGAACTAGTTTGCACACTGATCATTTGATAGTTATAACAAAAGTAAGAATCAGGAAACAAAATAAAACAAAAATGATGAAGCAGAAGAAATGGATGATACCGAAGCTATTTGGTGAAGGCACAAGAAGACAATATCATGAAGAAATAAATAAAGCTCTACCCCAAACTGAACCAGGAAATGTTAGCGAAATGTGGATATATATACTAAAGAAAATATAATAAAAGCAGCACAAGCAGAAATAGGGTATAGAAGACAAATTTCTGTAAGAAT
The DNA here is from genome assembly GCA_940337035.1 of Agriotes lineatus. Classification (NCBI taxonomy): domain Eukaryota; kingdom Metazoa; phylum Arthropoda; class Insecta; order Coleoptera; family Elateridae; genus Agriotes; species Agriotes lineatus. Next base: position 120,980 of record CALNHX010003851.1, on the reverse strand, counting down.
GGTACGACTAAGATTGGAAAGAAGCAACGAGAGGCAAGAGAAATGCAAGAATAAAATGGCTACACACAGGTGAAGAAGAAGATAAGAAGGCATACAAAACAAAAAGGAACGAAGCAACTAAGCTATGCAAAGACAAGAAGAATGATTGAACATGAAAATGGATGAAATAGAAGAAAATAGAACAAATTTTTGTTTAAATCAACAAATCAGGAAGAATAAGCACAAATATAGTATCAAACCAAGAGGCATAAAAGATGAAAATGAAAGAGTATTTTATGAAGAACACGAAACAAAAGAAGTATGGCAAAAATATTTTAGAAATTTACTGACAGACAATAACGAGGAAATGAAACAGGAACTCAAAGAAGTAGAAGATGAAGAGATAACAGAACCTACTAGAGAAGAAATAAAAGAAATTATAACAAAAACAAAAAATCTGGTGTAATACACGCACACAACTTCCTTTTACAGTGATCTTATAGTTAGCCAAAAATTTTATTTAAAATGTTTTAAACATTTGTCAAAAATTTTCAAAAATTAAAAATTCTGCAAAAACGGTACAAAATAGAGCGTTAGTTGAAGAGACAAATTTTCTCTAGAATTTTAAGCTGAATTCAAAAATTTAATAATATACCGGGTGTTCTATTTAAAATAAGAGTTAATAAAAAACATAGACAAAAAAACAAAAGAAACCCATTTTAGAAGTATTCAACTGGAAAATCACCTATCTCACATCAATACACATTCAAAATGTAATAAAAATGTAAAGTTTAAAAAAACTTCCGGTTATGCGATTTTTTACTTCCTTTTACTACTATAAAGGAAGTATTGGATTCACCCCAAAAATTCGAAATTGAGTTTTCAACAGATCTTCACGTTTTAGAGTCCCCTGATCCCAAAAAACATATTTTTTTTCATTGGTCTGTCTGTCTGTGTGTCTGTCTGTGAACAGAATATCTCAAAAACGAAAAGAGGTATGGCGTTGAAACTTCCTATATAAGTTTTGTGTACTATGTAGATGAGACAGCAAGCTTTTGAAGAAAATCGCATAACCGGAAGTAGGTGTTTACTCTTGTGATTTTTCAGTTTTTTTTGATTTTTTCAAAAACGGCTCTAACGATTTTTTTTAAACTTTACATTTTTATTTCATTTTTAATGTGTATTGATGTGACATAGGTGATTTTCCAGTTGAATACTTCTAAAGTGGGTTTCTTTTGTTTTTTTTTCTAATTTTTTTATTAACTCCTATTTTAAATAAAACACCCGGTATATTATTACATTTTCGAATTCATCTTAAAATTCTAGAGAAAATTTGTCTGTTCAACTAACGCTCTATTTTGTACCGTTTTTGTAGAATTTGTAATTTTTGAAAATGTTTGACAAATTTTTAAAAATTAAAAATGAAATTTTTGACTATTTATAAGATCACTGTAAAAGGAAGTTGTGTGAGTGTATCACACCAGATTTTTTCAAAAGCTTGCTGTCTCATATACATAGTACACAAAACTTATATATGAAGTTTCAAGGCCATACCGCTTTTCGTTTTTGAGATATTCTGTTCACAGACACACAGACAGACACACAGACCAATGAAAAAAAATATGTTTTTTGGGATCAGGGGACTCTAAAACGTGAAGATCTGTTGAAAACTCAATTTCGAATTTTTGGGGTGAATCCAATACTTCCTTTATTGTAAAAGGAAGTAAAAATGGAAAATCACCAGGTTGCGATGTATAAATGGAGAACTTATAAAATACGGGGAAGAACATATACACATCAGAATACATGCAATCATTAGAAATATCTAGAAGAATGAAATACATAAAAAAAGAGACCTTAAAAAAATGTTGTAACTATAGAGGAATAACCCTTTTAAATTCAACTTATAAGATTTTATCCACACGAGGAACGACAAGATGCCATCCACATTAAGAAAAAAATTATCAAAAAAAAGTACGAATTCAATATAAGACTCTACATATTATTTGTAGATTTTAGGAATGCTTTTGACAGTATTAAAAGTGCTTTTCAAAGATATGCAGAAGCTGGGAATCCCAATTCCACTATTTCGTCTATAATTACAAAAACATATTAAGAGGGCGGTTTCATTATACATATTTTGAGTACGTCTGCGGGCCGAATTACCGACTTTGATAGCTTGCGGGCTGGAAGTTGCCCATCCCTGATGTACTGTTCAAGTAAAGTGTTAACACAATTTTATGTAAACAGAGATTTATTATACGTACTATTTCATGTTAACTTAATTATTTTGAACAGTGGATTGTGTGAGTAGGTACATTAGTTCAGTAAGTACCAGATTCTAGATTTTTAGATCTAGGTATATAGGTTTTTTATTGTCAAGTTTCTACTGATTGTATTTCGGCAAAATCGTTTAATAAAGTGGCACTTTGGTGCATAGAAATGCCACTTTACTATATGGTAATGGGACTGTCAAATTCGAGGTTATGTCAAAACTGACGGAAAACCTAACCTGATAAGTTGAAAGATCCATAATTAACTCAAAATGGAGGTGAATATCACAGGCGGGATAGTAAAAAACACCAAAGTTCTGTCACTGCCTGCTTCACGGTCGATGTCAGCTTAACTTTGCTTTAAATTTTCTATTTGTTGCGTATTAATTTCCCATGTAGTTTTGTCGTTTGAACCGCGACAGTTCATTCAGCCAACATGTAGCCTTGTCCACACCTGTACTACTTCTTCAAGGCAAATACGCATTTCGTAGGAGTTATGCTTTCAATAATAATAATTATTAATTAACCATTTCCATTTATAAAAGCCTGATGATGACGTTAATATCGAAACATGTCGCTTAATAACTAGCTGCTTAATTGTTATTAAATATTATACATAGGGAAGGTTTGTTGTTTTTTACTATCCCACCTGTGACCTGATAACCTCGACTTTGACATATTACAGTGCCACCAACATATCATTCATACGTTTGAATTCCCACAGCCGCCTTTTTTAATGGACTTGTGGTATAATGTTTTTATATAAATGTTGTTTATAAATACTAATACAAAATGTGAAAAAATAGTATACATACTTCGTAAAAAAAGTAGTTTTACTAAACTTATATAGCATCACTCTTACTCAATCAAGCTATATTCGTTTAGTACAACTTTACTTTTATAAACTTGTGTAATATACTACTAACATACTACTATTAGTTAACTGCGGATAATATATTTATTATTAAAAAAATATATATTGCATCTGAATTAGTCAGATAATTAGTTGAACATTTAAATATTTGCATAAAGCAATAAAACTCAGTAGTCTTCTCCACGTACATTTATTAAAAAGGCTACATGTTTCAAAACCAGGCTGGTTTCATCTTCAGGCCAAAATGATCATTGGTAATAAAACCACGTGTTACATTTGTAGGTTAAAAATAAAATTGAGGTTAGGTTGAAACGTTGAAGGCGAGGTAGCAATCAAATTCACAAAGAACACCACATTGGAGGAGAAAAAATTAATTAATTAACCAGCAACCTACGTTATACAGATCGTTATACTGGTTAATACATCATAATACAAAAATTAAAATTAAACAAGTAAAGTAACTACTAACTCTGAAGGAGTTTGCACTAAGACATTCTTCTCAATTTTATTTTTAACCTACAAATGCAACACGTGGTTTTATTACCAATGATCATTTTGGCCTGAAGATGAAACCAGTCTGGTTTTGAAACGTGTCGCCTTTTTGATAAATGTACGTGGAGAGGACTACAGAGTTTTATTGCTTCGTATCAAGACACCTCCACTATTAGCGTGATGGATCACCTCCCTTTTAATTAACTACTCGAATAGAAAAATCCAAAATCCGAGGTTAGTAGGTTAGGTTTTCTGTCAGTCTGTGTCAAAACTGATGGAAAACCTAACCTCATAACCTCGAATTTGACACAGACTTACAGTGCCACCAACATATTAGTTATACGTTTCAATTTCCACAGCTTTTTCAATGAACATGTATAAATATTACCTGAATCATCATAGTATCCCAAAATCCATGAAGGTCTAAGCATGTAACTCGTCTTTGAGTATCTTCAGATTCGCAGCATTGGATCAGGCCCTTAAATTGCTTGAACTTTTTCTGTATGAGCAGGTCGGTTTGGCCGATTGCAACATTGATCATGTCACAAACCTCTTCTTGGGAGTTATGCTCGTCCTATAAGAAACAGCTTAGTTTTAGAATGATGTAAGAAGGCTGCAATTAGAAATCAAGAGAAAGTTTTAGACCAACAGCTTGTATCATTTGTATTACTAGTCATAGCGACAAGCTCGGTAGGTAGCAAACCTTTTTATATTGCCCAAGTAAGTGTCAAAAATGCAAGCATGGCAGCCGAACTGCTATTACAAATATTAACGGCGACTGAAATTAAACATATTATTTTAAAGTGGCAAGGCTAATTTTTGTTGTAATCGATGCGCAAGGTCCCTAAACCCCAGACAGAAATTATGTGCAGGGGGCCGTCATACTAGGCCAAACTGGTGTTTTTTCGGGGCAAATAAAAACAAAAAATAAGGGCAGGCTTCAATTTTTGATTACTAATATTCATTTAAACACCAATTATCCAATAATATATTTGCCATACCGGCATACCGCTCCAACGGTTATGTCGCCGAAATTTGTGATAGCGACAATTAGGCATAAGATTTTTTATATAGTTAACAACAAATTTTGTAAATTAATATAGTTGCCATACCAATAAATAGTATACAGGGTGCCCCAGAATAACTGTTCCTAATTCTCAGAATTGAGAGAGGGCATGTTTATTCAACACTTTTTAATAATAAACTAGTGTTTGGAAATACTTCCGTATTGAATTAAAACTGCATGAAGGATATGAGAATTAGAAATTCCTCCAACATAATCTATTCACAAAACTCATGAACTGTCAATGTCAATTTTTAAAAATATTTTCTGAGTGTACCTGAAAATTAGTAATATTTAAAGTTAGGTTATGTTAGATGTGTCACATGTAACATAACCTAACTTTAAATATTACATTTCAAAATGCATTTACATGTATTAGAATTATTTAAGTTTCATGTTTTTTTACTTCGCTTAACTTTTGACACATGTAACATAACCTAACTTTAAATATTACTAATTTCCAGGTACACTCAGCAAATATTAAAAAAAAAATTGACAGTTCACGAGTTTTGTGAATGGATTATGTATCCACATTGGAGAAATTTCTAATCCTCATATCCTTCATGCAGTTTTAATTCAATACGGAAGTATTTCCGAATACCAGTTGATTATTACAAAGTGTTGAGTAACATGCCCTCTCTCAATTCTGAGAATTAGGAACAGTTATTTTGGGACACCCTGTATAACGCCTTGCCATACTTGAAAAAATATCTAAATCATCCCTTACAATGACATATTTCATGATATAAATTATAACGTAATGCATAATTCTCGTTTCTACTCACTGTTAACATAACGTTAAACAACAAAAAACATGGTGCTATACTGAACCTCCAGATATAAGCTTTTGCCGTTCTATAATAATACAGTAGTGTGAGTATAAAGTAAGGAATAAAATTCGATAAATGTTGGTACTATTGTTTACTATTCACATAATTATTTTAATTATTTAAACCTAACTTTATACTCTTAATGATAGATAGAATATTAGACAGACGTGTTTGTTCGTTTCATTGACTTAATTTTAGTTTAAAAATTTATCTGGCCATGATTACATTCTATCTTGGTCCTGCTACTAATTTTTTCGACGACTGACATCGAAAGTAGATTTTTCTCACTGTCATTTGACAACAGAAAGTTGACATTTGCCGCTGAGCGTGCGTTTTCATCTTTTTGCCGCTCGCCGAGCGTTTTGGGTTTCCGCGTGAACAAAATAGGTAGCCACGTCCGAATGTTTCCTTGACAACGACCGTCATTTGTGGAAATAATCGCGTCACATGTCATATAGACTGCGCGAGTAATGTTAACTTGATTGTCAATTAATTTTTGCGATAAAACGAAATTGATATTTTCCTTTAATAATATGCTCAGTCGTCGAAAAAATTGTATGTATGTTTCGAGCTGAAAGTGCGCTTGCCGCTTTTGCATGATTGCTGGTTTCGACTTCGTCTCAACCAGCAATATTCATGCGCAAGCGGCAAGAATGCACTTTCAGCTCTTAACATACAATATACTATTGTTTATGTCTTCCTTGTCGCACTCATTAATTTCATATGTTCTGTATACAGATTGTCCGAAATCCGTTTTGAACATAGGAAATTAATGAGTGCCATATTCGAATAATCTGTATACAGATTGTCCGAAATCCGTTTTGAACATAGGAAATTAATGAGTGCAACATGCGGACAATCTGTATACAGATTGTCCGAATATCGCACTTATTAAATTCAAAACGGATTTCGGACAATCTGTATACAGATTTCCCAAAATCCGTTTTGAACATAGGAAATTAATGAGTGCCATATTCGGATAATCTGTATACAGATTGTCCGAAATCCGTTTTGAACATAGGAAATTAATGACGGCAACATGCGGATAATCTGTATACAGATTGTCCGAAATCCGTTTTGAATTTAATGAGTGCGATATTCGGAAAATCTGTATACAGATTGTCCGCATGTTGCCCTCAAGATTGTCCGAAATCCGTTTTGAACATAGGAAATTAATGAGTGTGACATTGGACAATCTGTATACAGATTGTCCAAAATCCGTTTTGAACATAGGAAATTAATGACGGCAACATGCGGATAATCTGTATACAGATTGTCCGAAATCAGTTTTGAACATAGGAAATTAATGACGGCAACATGCGGATAATCTGTATACAGATTGTCCGAAATCCGTTTTGAACATAGGAAATTAATGACGGCAACATGCGGATAATCTGTATACAGATTGTCCGAAATCCGTTTTGAACATAGGAAATTAATGACGGCAACATGCGGATAATCTGTATACAGATTGTCCGAAATCCGTTTTGAACATAGGAAATTAATGAGTGCGATATTCAGACAATCTGTATACAGATTGTCCGCATGTTGCCGTCAAGATTGTCCAAAATCCGTTTTAAACATAGGAAATTAATGAGTGCGATATTCGGACAATCTGTATACAGATTGTCTGCATGTTGCCGTCAAGATTGTCCAAAATCCGTTTTAAACATAGGAAATTAATGAGTGCGATATTCAGACAATCTGTATACAGATTGTTCGAAATCTGTTTTGAACATAGGAAATTAATGAGTGCGACAAGGACGACATAAACAAAACGAGTAGCAGGACAAAGATGGAATGTAATCATGGCTAGGAAAATTTTTAAATTAAAATTAAGTCAATGAAACAAACAAACACTTCTGTCAAATATTTTATCTGTCATTGACAGTATAAAGTGAGGTTTAAATAATTAAAATAAATATGTGAATAGTAAATAATAGTATATTTAACCTCACTTTATACTCTTAATGCAGATCAAGTATTTGACAAAAGTGTTTGTTTCATTAACTTAATTTAAGTTATTTTTTTTAAGACAATGGTTTTGCTGGATTAATTATTTGTGCCTCTAACTCACGCGAATGTGGAGGGCTGACTGTACTTCAGCGTTTTATATTTTTTCATCCATTAAAGAGAATTATGTGTTTTTCCTAATTAAATTTAATTAACGTTGTCACCATTTTAAATGAATCCCAATAAAGCTAAAAAGTACCGAACCCTGTATATTACTTGCTGAAAGGTCTAAGCTGTACATTCAGAAACTTAAAATTTCTAAACTTTTGCGAACAATAACAACTTCTTTACCTTATAGTAGTTCCATTTTTCGCACAAGCTCTGCAGCCGTACAGTCTGATCCATCAATAACTTATAAAAGTACGTCGCAGCAGCCTTAGGACTTGTGCTTTTAGACTCGTCATGTTTAGCATAAGGAGATTGTTTTTCTTTGTTTCCTGTTCCTAAAGAAATCATAATCAACATAACACAAAAATGTCGCAATCATGTTATGAAAAACACTCTGCTTACCTCCTGGTGTACTTCTGCGATGATACTCCTTTCGAGCATTATCCTTTCCCCTGGACATCGTTACGAAGGGGCTCACGTATACCACGTTAGAGGGCATGTTTTTATTAGACGGAGTAGCAATTCGATCGGAATCGGATGACTCAGTTGTACCATTGGCTGTTTCAGGATTAGCTGTTTCTGTACACAGGAATGAACTTCTTGTTTTAGATAGCGATTGTCTAAATTGCCTGCTCTTCCGTTTATTTCTTTCTGATGGTTCCTTTTCTTTGTCAGATGCTTCAGTACTGCTGGTGTCTAGAGAACATATAATTTATAGTAACTCAAGGTTGTTACGTATAATAAATTCTAAGAATTTCATTTAAAATTTTACTGGAGAGAATAACATTTAATAAGATATGATTACACTAAACTCAATGAGAGTGTTTTTTGAAATGACTTGTTCCACGTTACACAATTTCATAGTATTTCACACTAATTGTGTAAAAAGTTTACAAATACAATCTCAGTAATATTACTAGTCGTTAACTCAATATGTGTGAGTAGTAATTTGTCGGCTTTAAGTAGATTTGTTTTATTAACCAACCATAATCATAACATTGCCATGCATAAAAACATATGAGCTTTGGTTCCTTTCTGCTTAATTTAATATAAATTCATCATAATGTGCAGTTTTTTTTTAAATTACTGAAAATTGACGAATCTTATGTTTACAGTGTGCATTTACAAGCTTATTTATAGTACTTCCTAATGACGTTTGGACTAGCGGAACGCTCATTCCTTATATATTTAGATGGTGCCAAATTAATTTCGAAATTGCTGTTAACCATTGTTGCATCAATTATTCAACAAATCAAACCAGAAAAGTGTGGTATAAGTTTCAGCATAGAGGTATTTTCAAAACTATTGCACATAGATGCATGAATGAAAAAATGTTTAAACGAAAAAACTGCCTGCAGTGCTTTATTCATTTTTGTACAGAACTTTGTAATATCACCACTCTGCCATTATAGCGACTTACAAAAGTTGTCCAACTTAATAAAACTCTTTTACGATTCTCAAGATAACTTAGTCTGCCGCAAGTATATTTTAAATGCAAAACGTCAGTTAATTAGTTTTAATACATACATTTAAAGTTGCCTTGAAGAACTCTTTAAGAATATAAAATTAAAACTAAATGGTTTTAATAGTTTTAAAATTTAGTCTTGAAGGCTTTTTTAGGATGGGCCCTTTTTGGCTAGAAGCTGCTTTATGGTGGTCTTGGGGCTGTCTTGAAGATCATTTGGTTTTATTCGAAGTTTTATTGTCTAGTTTTAAAGCGACCTTGAAGATCGCAATAAGAGCATTAGTGTTACTTGGGAGCGATTGTAACCCCACATGAAAAGTAAGAGAAATAACTTTTATTGGTGCTAATGTAACATCTTTGCGGATTGCAGAATATCTCAATCACTATTTGTGCATAATATATGAAGAAGGGTTTCCTGCAGTGGCATAACTATGGGAGGGGGGGATGTGATGTGGGTGTCGGATCACCCCTCAAAGGCTTTAGTAATAACTAATATTCGTCTTAAACAAGAAATTTAAAATTAATAATTGAATATCAATTATTAAATTCGGACTCAACTATTTTTACTAATTTGCAATTTTTACCGCCGAAGCTCTATCAGTCGTGACTAAATCAAAATTATACGAAAGGTCTCATGAAACGGCACAACTGTTGTGAAAGCAACAACCGTTTGGCGTTAAAAGAAAATTGGAAAATTAAGTTTAGCGAAGGTGTCCCGCAGGATAAATGTAAATATGGTATCTCGGGAACGACAAAACATATCAGGATGATTTTTAATTGTGTAGATTGTTAATGCAAAAAACTATAAATATTTTGAACGAGATTGGTCATTTTCCTTTGTACGTGTTTGGCAGTATGTTGCCTACTATTTCACCAAATAATTTTTGATTTATCGTATTGATAGCACTTGCCAGTTCTTAACTGTCCAATATTTCAAATTTTTAGCTAATCATTGCCAATACCTTTATACAGATTTTTTGTAATGTAACATGCAGAAGAGTACAAATACATAAAGCTTACAATTGAACATATACCCCGTTCACTCTATTTGGCATTTGACATTTCGTAGTTCATAATTTTTCATTCAAGTGAATTAAAGTTGCTAAAACTAACATAATTGATTCCTCTAGTTCAGCAAGGTGCCACGAATGGATTACCTAAAACTGAAGTATTTTTCACAAATTATAAAATGTCACTGTCATTCTGACATTAGTAACTTTTTGTAATTAAATTTTTGGTACACTGGTAAATATATTCATATTCAAGAGCTGCTTAAAGCCGGGGTTGGTAGCTCAGTGGTAAGCATCCTGACTACTGATCTAAGGGGCGTGAGTTCGATTCCCGGTCCCGGTGAGGTTTTCAAAAATAAAGAAATGCAGATGAAAGCCTCTACAGAATGCAGATGAAAGCCTCTAGAGAATGCCATCATTTGGAAGTGATGTAAAGCCGTGGGTCCTATGTTACTATGATGTGTAGCATGTAAAAGATCCCTTGCTAGGGTTGGAACTCCTTAGTCTCGGCAAAATTCTAAGTAGGACTTTGACCATATGATATGACCAAAACAGTCGGTGTCTAAGGTACCTGATACTCTGCATGCCTAGACCTTGTCCATTAACAAACAAACAAACAAACAAGACCTGCTTAGAATCACAAATTGAGTGATCAGGGTATACTCAATTTCCTTTAATTGACTATTTTAAATAAAATAAATACTTAAAGGTTAATTTTACTTTTTCTTTGATATGTTCGTAAAATAATTATGGTACAGTCTAAACAGCGTGTTATTCTACAAGTACAGTTAGGAAATCTTTTAAAAATTGACGCTGATGGTGCGGAAGTCAAGTAGGCTTCGCAGTAATTATAGTAGATTCACATTTCATTTAGAGTAGGGTTGCCCATGATTTTTGGCTTGCAAGGTTGGCAATACATTTTTATTTTGTTACACAGCTTGTTATAACCTCAAAATATTCAACAGTCATAAGGTATGCCAACTTAAGATTGACACTATTTTAATGATATCCACTTGTTGCAAATAAATCAAGTAGCCATGCTTTAACAATTGCCGCTGTTAGTTGACGTTTGAGTTTGTTTTCAGCTATAATTTACCAAGGGCAGTGATAATCACCCGCAATAATTTTGACAAATAACAACCCGAAAGCGCTTGCCTAGAAATAACCCGAGGCGAAGCCGAGGGTTATTTCTTAAAGGCAACGCACTTGAGGGATGTTATTTGTCAAAATTATAAGGATTTATCACTGGCCGCGGTGAATTCGGAAAGATAAGTTCTTAAATAAATTAGCCATTTTCTGACAAATTAATTTGACACTTCATTATAATAATATTATGTTGGTGGCACTGTATGTCTACGTCAAATATGAGGTTATCAGGTTAGGTTTTGCTTCAGTTTTGACACAGACTGACGGAAAAGCTAACCTGCTAACCTCGAATTTGACTTAGATTTACAGTGCCACCAACTTGCCATAGGATACAACTGAAATTTAATTAGGTAGTTTCCATAGTGATTGAAAATCACCCTAGGGTCGTTTTCACCTCAAGCGTGATCTGATTTGTCAAACTGACTCACGTGATTAAAAATAATCAAATTGGATTGGTCTGCAATATACCGTGTGTCCACAGAAGTACGCACCATAGAGATAAGATAATGCTAATAGAATATAAATATCAACCAGTGCTGTGACCACTGTCCTTTTTCTTGTACCATTTATAACAATATTGTTTCATACAGTGGCGAGTCAGAAGCCAGAAAACAACGTTTTAGCGTGCCGGCGATCACAGCATTAGCCGATCTTTCTATTCTATTAGGTTATCCCTATGGTGCTTCCCCCTGTGGACACACGGTATGTAAGAACTTATCAACTGTATTATTTACTTTTGTGTTTTGTTGCTTAATTATTGAAAAGCAAAGGTGTCTGTATTACATGAATTAGAAAAACATAAGTTAATTCAAACTATGTACAACCGACAACCCAGAATTACTCCTTAGAAAGGGGCAAAAGAACTTGAAAGTTATGTAAGTAAAAGTTCGGTTTATCGGATATGGAAGAAACTAATTGAAGGAATTACACTTGAAGGGGCACATGGATCGGGAAAAACTAGGAAAAAGTTAAATAACAATCAAATTCAGAGAATTTTAATACTTTTCCACAAAGAATGGGGCTACAATGGGTAAAATTGCACAAGGATTTCATGTTTCTGATTGGCATATAAATAAAATACTACAGCAAAATGGAATTAGGCGTTTTCAAAAGATTGATGCACCTAAATCGACACCTGGACAACAACAAAGACCTCAGGAATGACTTAATATCTTAGTTTCTGGACACTTTAAGGAGGATGAGAAAAAGAATATAACTTTTTATGACCAGAGCTGGGCAGTATTTGTATTTGTAAATACTATTTTTAATTTAAATACTTTCTACTACCGGGTGTCTTAAAATGAAATACATCTAGTATGCTTTGAATTTCCCATAATGCAATCTAAAATTTGACTTGAAATTGGCAAAACTATAAGTCTATGTCAAATTCAAGGTTAGTAGGTTAGATTTTCCGTCACTTTTGACACAGACTGGCGCAAAACCTAACCTACTTCACTCGAATTTGACATAGACATACAGTATTGCCAATTTCAAGTAAAATTTTAGATTGCATTATGGGAAATTCAAAGCATACTAGATGTATTTCATTTTAAGACACCCGGTATGTAAATACTAAGTATTTAAATACTTTTTAATGGACGGCATTTGTATTTCTAGGTGCAAATGTATGTAGTATTTAAATACAATTTTGGCAGTATTTAAAATATTTTTAGGATATTTAAATAATTTTACAGTATTTAAATACTTGCAGAGTATTTAGCTACTTTTTATTTCTTCAAATGTATTTCTAACTAATAAATACTTTTTGCATAGTTTTAACGTTTACCAAAATCCCAAGTTTTTACTTGAAACGCGAACACGTGTAGTGCTTCAGGTAAACAACCACCCATGCTAGAGCGAGACAGAAGTCACCTGGCTGAGCAAGATGCAACGGTTTGGCAGGATGACGGAGACTGTGCACCCCTGCCATTTGATTATTTCAATATTCCATGTTTTGGCAGCGAGGAACAAATACTGGTGTGACCTCTGTACCTGAGTCGTGATTTGTGGTAAAAATAAATTACTATTACAGTAAGTATACCTATATTTAATAGTACTATTAGTAGTCCATATTCAATATACGCAAGTTTATTAATAAAATATTTTATGGATTTTAAGATTCTTTTCCGAAATATCCATAAAACACCGCAAATCAATATATTGTTTCCTTTGGAGTTTTAAATAATTCATGTACAATAGTTTAAGCTATGCCACCTTTATTATTTGGCTTAATATTCGAATAAAAGGAAATTTAAAATTTCATTTTGAAAAATGGTTTAACTGGTATACAGGTGTTACTATTTAAATATTTCTCAAGTCTTTTTACATTTTAGGGATATCTAAATACTTAAGAAGTATTTTAAATATTTTTAAAATATTTAAATACTTAAGAAATATGTAAATAGTATTTAATAGTTATTTAACCAACAAGTGTGTTAATGAAGGCGATTAATAATCGAAACTGTTTAATGCACGAACGAGCGATAACGAGTGAGTGCCTTTAATAGTTGAGATTATTAATCGCCCATTAACAAACGAGTTGATTACAAAATTTTTTCGTTGACCACAAAATCTTTTTTTGTGGCGAAAAATTTGATTAATACAACTAACCTCCATGCAAAATATCATCAAAACGTCAAAATCACAAAACAGTTGATTAATGAAAAAGAGTGTATTAATCAAAAACAGTGTATTAATAAATCTATTAATCCATCCTTTTTTAAAAAACAGTTAATTAATGAAAAAGAGTGTATTAATCAAAAACAGTGTATTAATAAATCTATTAATCCATCCTTTTTTAAAAAACAGTTAATTCATGAAAAAGAGTGTATTAATCAAAAACAGTGTATTAATAAATCTATTAATCCATCCTTTTTAAAAAAACAGTTAATTAATGAAAAAGAGTGTATTAATCAAAAACAGTGTATTAATAGATCTGTAACGCTAGCCTCCGCGTAAATTATTATTACACAATAAAAATGTGTTTAATTTACGCATCGCCCAGTCTCGCGTTATCTCAAGTTACATTTTGCCCGTGATGACAAGCGCGCAGGGACCGACGTCACCTCCAGAGATAACAAGGAAGTACCGAGTCGAGTAGCGCGCAGCCATCCCCACTTGAGGACTTTTCTAGGGCCCATAAAAGGAGCCGCACCGTCCAATCGCCACGAGATACCTGATACTCCTCCAGCAAACACCTAGTTCCCAATCCTGCATCCTGCCCTGTCCCGAGAGTTCCTCCGTCGACTCTAACAGTACCTAGAGATTCTTCCTGCTAGCACCAGCTCCCTTCAGGAGACCCCGACCGAACTTAGCCAGCCAGATAATAAGTTGTTTCGACCCAGTGGTGAAAATCCGCCTGGATGTCAACAACTTATTAATTAGTTAACTTCCCCGAGAGTAGATTTGACCTAGTGAATTATTTTGAGAAACATCTCGCAGTCACCACTAAACAGAATTCGACTCAGTGGTGAAAATCCGCCTGAATGTCCTCTGTTTCTTACGTGGGTTGACCTAGTGGCTTTGTCAAAATAAACATCTGGATGTCATCAATTCTCCCCAGACGAAATATACGGCCATAATTAAAATAACCCGCATCCGACCTGTAAATTTCTAGTCCTGTTAATTTCAATTCAGCATTGAAATAATCCGCACCTGAACTTTAAACTAGCATTCATTATAATCTCCAGACGTAATCAAAACAGCCCGCACTCAAGCTTTAGACTTGTATTCATATTTGAAACCGTCCGTGCTCAAAGTTAGCAGTTGTAATTTAAATTTGCCAGTCGTAATATAGTCCGAGAGCGCGAGATTTCCCCGGCCCGCTGTGGAGGAAAAAACGGCAATATTTGGTCGGCGCTCGCACTCTGAATTTAAGGCTGGCGTTTGGCTTATGTTGAAATAATAGGGACAGATTGATACATAGAAATCACGTATTGTCGATTCACACGCGTCGTATGAAGTTAAACAAGGCTTCATTTCAAAGACGAATGTTGGCAGATCGGCGTAAACTATTTTATAAATGGTAACAGATTCGCTTGCGCTGTAAAATTGTATTCAAAATATCGACGCTTTTGTAGGCATTTTTCATTTGTATTTCTGTCATCCAACAGTAAAATTTACTTGTGAAAAATTGAAAACAGAAACTGTAAAATTGCTTACAGGAAGATACGATTTTTGATCTTTCATTTAAGACCCCATTGAACTATTTCTGACGTTTAGTTTTTGATAAAACGTGATTTCTAAAAAATTTGAAGCGGTTGTCATTTAGGGCGAATATTTCATTGGAATCGTCGGAAATTCGTGCCGGTTTTGTAAACACCTGATAAAATTTCCACAAAAATAGCGCACATATAGTTCAGCCATTGTAAGACAGATGTCGCTTCATAATTAAGGTTGTGACATTGCACGAATGCCGGGAAATTTCTACTTGCAGTATACAGGCTAATCCGAAATTTACAATACGGTAAATACGAATTCAAATGATAGTGGATGGTTATTATTAGAGCGTAGATTTCTAGCTATTTTACTATACGTAATAATTAATAGCTGAACAGAAATTCTTAGAATGAAATACGAATTGTAGATACAAAATATGAAAAGGTACTCATAACCCCCAAGGGATTTTTGAAATTATTTCTCCCTCAAACTCGTGGTAACCATGCAACTATAGGCAACGTCTTAGCAACCATACAATGAGGCAATTCTTGATGTTACTTACACATTCTAATTTTAAATGTCATTATGACATTTTGAAACTTCATACTATTTTTACTAATATAAATTAGTAATTTGGCGATGAAATCAGCTATGTTAGTATTGTATTAGCTTAGCTACTTGAAATTTCTACATGAAAAATAAGGTTCAATCAGAACTCTGTATTGTCAAAAACACATTAAAATTTTATTTAAAAGTTAATTATAACGTTTTGCAGCTTAATCAGATAAAATAAATTTAAAATACAAGCCTTTTGCAATAGTTAATCTGAAAGTTTAAACAAGCAAGCAATTAGAGAATAAGTGAAAGAATAAAACCTCACATTTAATACATACCAAGAAAAAACATATCGTATCTTAATGATTAGGATTCATTACATCTTCTTGTTTAAAATTGAAATATAATTTTTCTTTTTCCTTCAAAACTCCAACTTTTGTCAATAAGTATTGAAAAACAAGATAGGGTTGTTATTATTTTCTGTTTTTTTCGTATGTTTTCTTAAAAATTATATTTCTAAAAGACAGATATTAAAAGTTAATAGAGAACAGTTTTTGTTAAAAGAATAGTAATCACCTTTGTAGTTTTCGTCGTTTTCTTTTAAAGTGTATTCTTTATTATTCTTCTTTATATTTCTTGATTAGTCATTAGTAGCATTTTTTTTAGAATAAAAATAATCTTATTAAACATCCATAATTAATGTTGTATTTTCAATCATTTTTGTTTTTCCTGTGACAGTTTGGGTTTATGTTTGTTTCGTATTTTGTTTATTGAAATTTGGCTGAAAATTAATTAATGTTAATGTTATTAAGAAAGTGTTAGTTTATTGATTAAATCTTTACCTTTAATTTTTAAGAGTATTTGGATTAAGGTAAAATGACTAATGACTAATCAAGAAAAATAAAAAAGAATACACTTTAAAAGAAAACGACAAAAACTACAACGGTGATTTCTATTCTTTTAACAAAAACTGTTTTCTATTAACTATTAATATCTGTTTTTTAGCAAAATAATTTTTAAGAAAAAATACGAAAAAACCAGAAAATAATCACAACTCTATCCTGTTTTTCAATACTTATTGGTAAAAGTTGGAGTTTTGAAGGAAAAAGAAAAATTATATTTCAATTTTAAACAAGAAGATGTAATGAATCCTAATTATTAAGATACGATATGTTTTTTCTTGGTATGTATTAAATGTGAGGTTTTATTCTTTCACTTATTGCTTGCTTGTTTAAACTTTCAGAATAACTACTGCAAAAGGCTTGTATTTTAAATTTATTTTCTCTGATGAAGCTTGTATAACCAGCAAAACGTTATAATAACCTTTTAAATAAAATTTTAATGTGTTTTTGACAATACAGAGTTCTGATTGAAACTTATTTTTCATGTAGAAATTTCAAGTAGCTGAGCTAATACAATGCCAACATAGCTGATTTCATCTCCAAATTACTAGTTTATATACAAAAACAGCTGTAACCCCAAAATTTAATTTTTACTAATATTGCTAGTAAATAAAATATTGTATGCACCATGGGAGATATTCATGTTCTTTATCTTCGGTTGACTTACAGACCTCAGACTAGAAGCCCTCGGTCTGTAACACATGTCAACCCAAGGGAAAAACATATTCATATCTCCGTTAATGCATAAGTATCTATAATTTTTAGGTTGAAAAAGAATGTTGTTCGGCAACCGTTTTTGAAGTGATTACTACCAAAACTGTCATTGAAGTAGACGTTTCTCTTACTGACACAAAAAGTGTATTTTGCAATGCAACACTTATAGTTCCTAGAATTAATAGTATATTGTTTTATTAGAATTAAAAGTGGTACTTTGTTTGACGAGCAATTATGTTTGCATTTGCAAGACAAAGCGCACCGTAGCCGAGCAAATGCAAAAATTGCAAGTCAAACAGGGTCACTTTTAATCCAAATAATACATACTATTTTTTCTGCAACCTAGAAAAGTACAAAATATTAAAAATTTTAGATGATTGATTACTTTTGACGTTTCTCATTTAAAAATCATTATGACAACTACATTCACAGACGACCAAATGGAAGTTGCGTTTAGTTCCATGGAAGTAAAAGTACTTCCTAGGAACTAAAAGTGTTACATAGCAACATACACTTTTTGTGTCAGTAAGAGAAACGTCAACTTCAATGACAGATTTTGGTATTAATAGTTATTTACTATACAAGTGGAATAACAGCATCATTAATATACGTGTGTGTAAGTTACAAACGAGTGCGTAGCACGAGTTATGTAAGCACACAAGTATATTAATGATGCATTATCATACATGTATTGTACAAAATTTTATCTACGACTGCCTAAAATTGAGAAAAGTGCATTAAGAGAAATGTCAGATCTGTCATTTTCAAAAATATTTTAGTAGGCAAATGTCATTATGTCATTCATTTGACACTATTTCAGTTACGTAATAAAGTCATTACACAACTCAGTTGCGTAATGAAACCATTACATAACTGAGTGGTGTAATGAGCTTCATTACATAACTGAAATAGTGTCAAATGAGTGACGTAATGCGTTACTTATCCCACTGGAGTAGATAAAAGTAATTACTTTTGGTTGCGGAAAATACTATTTTATTTAACAAGCATATAATGTAGGCTATATTACGCGAAGATGAAATCATCCAAGTGTAATACAGCCATTATATGCAAGTCAAGTGCAATAATTTATCTACAACTATATAGTTTTTGATAATAACTAGGTACCTAATTAATCAACTTGATAATATATTCAAATTTATCAATCGATATTTACCTTCAAAACCTTTCTGCCATTTAACAGCACACCGGAATCACTTTGCAACACCTTACAAGAAAACAGATAGTTACCAAATTTTACTGCGATATATTGGTAAATGTTATATGTTTACAACTCAATTTATACTTCCTATAATGCTGTATTTGCCTAAACAGATATCAAAAACTTTAAATATTGACAAAGAAAAAAGTATTTTTTATTACACTACTTTATTTTCAATACAAGATTAATAGCAGATACACTGTGATTGAGGTCACCGCCCTGGGCCGAAGTGGTTTAGAATTTCGTCTTAATGTCTTGCTTTCGGTCGTACTCGTCCTCTCTATTGAACGAAGATAGTAATTAATAATAAGTACAAAAAATTGCTAAAAATTTTAACATATGTTATTACTTCTAAAGAAAAAAATGCTCATTGTATTTATGGTACTTTCTGATGATATTGTTTGTATTCGCAGAGTAGCACAATTCAAAGGCTGCTAAATATTGCAGCATAATTCTAATTTGCAGTAATACTCGTTTCGTGTTGTTCTGATCCCGGTCATGGAAAAAATTGTATATAAGCAGGAGAGAACGCCATTTTTTCTTCTATGTATTTGTAGTCCTCGCGTTTCGCACTTCCGCCTCAAACTCACACTTTGGAAAAACGTATGCCTCTCTCTTCCTTGTTAGAAAGTACTATTGATTCATGTTACCATCGATATTCTTCAGTTATTTTATCACCCCGCCCCCCTCAATTTTTTCGTCGGGGATTGGCACAATGTTGGCACCCTATGCAGAAAAACCATTTTTGCCCATGATGAATGTAGATTTCGTGAAGTTATTAGAATTTTGAATTAAACAACAAAAATATAAACAAGAAAGCTTAATAAACTTTTTTTATACAAGATACAGTTACTGAAGAAATTGAAATTAAAAATGAAAAAACTTTATTTTTAACCTGACTTGTTCAGCTGCTGTACGTATTAATCTTCCTTACTTTTGGTTGTTTAGTTACAAAATACTATTTTTTTAAGAAATAAAATATTTTATATTACATTTAATAAAAATTACTATTTGTTTCTAACTTTGATACGGTCCTGTCGCTAGACTCGCACCTCTATTTTATAGATGTTTTGTAAGAATTGTCTAAATAGCATAAAAATGTATTAAAACTAGATTGACTTGTTTATAAAAAAATGTACACATGTATTTACCAAACATAAACTGAATTGTTAATAAAAAAGTAGAAATTTACAAAAAATAAACCGAATTGTTAATAAAAAAGTGCATACATATTTACCAAAGATTTTTTATTAACAGTTTAGTTTATTTTTTGTAAATACATTTACTTATTTTTTTATAAACAATTTAATATATTTTTTTAAATACATATGCACTTTTGTATTAACAATTTAGTTTATTTTTTTATAAGTACGTGTTGACTTTATAAACAATTTAATTTCTTTTTCGTAGTTCTTTTTATATTCAATTAACTTAAAAATACAGTATATTTCATTTCTTCTCTACACACCCCTGCATCTTTCTTACCCATTTTCTGACAAATTTAATTTTATTTCAATTATACTCGGGGTTATTATTGCAATTTTTAAATAATTTTACTGCACGCCAGTAGTCTACTGCCATCAAAAATAAATGGAGGAAATTGAAAAGTTGTAGTAGGCTTAGTTTTATTAAAGAAATTATTTAAGAAGTTACTCAAAATCAGAAAAATAGTAGAATTTCAATTGCAATGGAAACAGTTTTATTGGTAATAATTGATTTGTAATATAATGTAAATGAATTAAAATTGATTTGCCTTGTTAATTTGCATTTATCTAGTTTTCGCAATTTCTTTTTCAAAATGAGCTGCTTCTAAACGGTAGTACCTAGGTATAATCGACCCACAGCGTTGCAGTCTCCCTCCTATATTAGAGGCTCTAGGAGTGGTAGTTCGAAATGGGAGCCGTAAACAGCAGGATTACCCAAAACTGTTTTATAATAAGAAACCGTTTTGAAAGGCCAGTGTCTATGAGTGTAAATACATATAACAATTTCAAAAATAATTTGTTTGATAGTATCTAGTATCCTGAATTATAGAGGGTCCGGCAGAATGACCGACCCTATTTAAATTATTAATAATTGTTTCAAATTTTAAAATATTTTTATTTTTTTCAAAAATGTAAAATAAAAACTTGCCAATTTTAGTTACAATATAATTTATTTATTAAAAATATTAGGTTTTGAAAATAACATCACTCAAACTCAAACTTCATTTTCACACTAATACAGATTAACCTAATTTTTAATTTGATTAAATTCATCAAGTTGGGCCTATCAGACAGAACTCTTCGCTGTATTTTGAAGGATTTAAAATTTCATCCTTACAAAGTTCAAGTCGTGCACCAGTTACTAGGTACCACGAGATTTAGAAGTTCGGGTTACGTTTTGTGAACAATTCCTTCAACTACTGAATAATAATAACCAAATTAATTTGGAGCAAGTGCTAATATTTTTAATAAATAAACTATATTGTAACTAAAATTGGAAAGTTTTTAATTTACATTTTTGAAAAAAAATTAAAAATATTGTAAACTTTGAAACAGTTATTAACAATTTAAATAGGGTCGGTCACTCTGCCGGACCCTGTACTACTTACTCTTCGTATTCTTGCACAGACCCCAATGTAAAGTCATACTCATTTTCTTCAATGATTTCTGCAGTAATATCGGATGTTTCTTGTTTACTTGAAACTGGAGATTTGCTGCGGTTACAATCTTCGACAATTTTCTCTAAAATACCCCTACAAAATTGGCCTGTTTCTGTGAAAAAAAAAACAGAAGGTTGCACCATTTCATTATTGAATGAAAACATACGTGTCAGCAAAGGTATTTTCTCAATGATGCTGTTAAAAAGAATTTCCACGTCTTTTCTTATACAGGGTGTTTCAGAATAACTGTTCCTAATTCTCAGAATTGAGAGAGGGCATGTTATCCAACACTTTTTAATAATAAACTAGTGTTCGGAAATACTTCCGTTTCGAGATAATACGACATTAAGGAATTGAGTACTTGAAATAATCTCAATGTGGAAAGTAACGCATGCATGCAAAATAGCTGCAGATAGTGAACCTCATCCATGGCAACATGGCCGGAGTTACTTGAAGATGTGCCACTTAATATTCGTAGAGACTTGGTCTTTCAATATGATGGTGCACCAGCGCATTTCGGTTTAAATGTTCGAGATTATTTAAATGCACAATTTCGAAACCGATGGATTGGGAGACAAGGTCCTATTCTTTGGCCTGCACGTTCGCCAGATATGACTCCAATTGATTTTTGTATTTGGGGTCATATTAAATCACTCGTCTATGTGACACCTGTGGACACAGCAGAGGAGTTAGTGGCTCGAATTATTCTGGCTTTTGATGACATTCGTGATCGTCCGCAGATATTTCGAAGAATTACCTTGTGTGTCGACAATGGCGGCCATAATTTTGAACAATTCTTATAATTTTTGTGTAATACCATTTTTTAAATATTAATAAAAATTGCAACCGCTGGAAATCAATAAAATCGTTACTTTTCACATTGAGATTATTTCAAGTACTCAATTCGTTAATGTCGTATTATCTCGAATCGGAAGTATTTCCGAACACTAGTTTATCATTAAAAAGTGTTGAATAACATGCCCTCTCTTAATTCTGAGAATTAGGAACAGTTATTCTGAAACACCCTGTATATCGTATCTGCGTACCCCTCCTTGAAGCAGTTGCCTTATTATTTCTTTTCTTTCGACGTGCGAAATTATGTTTAACCATTGTTATATTTGTATAACTAACGTCAAATTCTTCGTATTTATTGATATCGCACATGCACAAAGTTGCCAGGTCAAAGAAATACAATACACGAGATTGGAGTTACAAATATTACCAGATAGCTTTTTATGTCTTGTCATTTTTATAATCTATTTGCACCTGTTGTCTGGGCACGACGTTACAAAACACAAACACCTGACATCTGTTCAGCAGAGAACACCACCTTAGTTAGTCGTAAACTTACCTAAAGTAGAAATGTTTATAACTAGTTTGACTAGAAATTTCCAGGTGGTAGCATGCTGCAATACAATAAAGCGAGAGGGAAGATTGGAGCATATTCTTTGTTCCAATCCCCAACCTTAAAATCATATTTGTTAACTCAATGCGGCCTTTCTAGATTACCCGTATCCGAACATCCCTGAATTAATTTAGAGGCGGGCTTCACCCCCTGCACTATCAGTAAAATCTCTAGAGCCGTGATATGATTTATTGTACAATTGACGGACCGTTTAATTCTGTTTTGATTCCAGCTACTTCGCAAGGACCATTGTCAACCGCACGTGCAACGTCTGGCGCTCTGTGCAGATAAGGACGCCGGCTATCAACTGCGGCCGTTCACACGGATTTATCGGTGTTATTTCTTGTATAAATGAACTTTGAAAATATCTATTACTGAAATGTATCGTAGGTAAAAATATTAAACTATTTAAATGTATTCCGATAGTGTTTTTGTATGCTAAATTATCATATATCTGAGGAGAACCCCCTACGACTTTGAGCTACCCGACGAGCGTAAATATTACAACCCCTATAAGCAGGGGCGGGTATTACAGATCTATTAATCCATCCTTTTTTAAAAAACAGTTAATTAATGAAAAAGAGTGTATTAATCAAAAACAGTGTAGTAATAAATCTATGAATCCATCCTTTTTTAAAAAACAGTTAATTAATGAAAAAGAGTGTATTAATCAAAAACAGTGTATTAATAGATCTATTAATCCATCCTTTTTTAAAAAACAGTTAATTAATGAAAAAGAGTGTATTAATCAAAAACAGTGTATTAATAGATCTATTAATCCATCCTTTTTAAAAAAAACAGTTAATTAATGAAAAAAAGTGTATTAATCAAAAACAATGTATTAATGACGTCTATTAATCCATCCTTTTTTAGGAAAAATAATTCATTAATATTGAAATTAACAAGCGGTCAACGAAAAAGTATTTAAATACTTTTAAAGCATTTAAATACATTTAGAAAAGTATTTAACTATTAAAAGTATTTAAATACTATAGGTATTTATTATTTAACTACCTTTTGCTCAAAAAAAGTATTTAATATTTAAATACCTTTTAAAAGTATTTTGCCCAGCTCTGTTTATGACAAATCATATTTTCCATTGCAAAACAATATAACAATCGTCAAATTTGTATTTTTATGCTACAAATAAACAAAATGTTCCAGACGGTAGGTACTAAATTTAAGTTTCGAAAAAAATTTTAAAAGAAAATCTGCATATGGATAGCAATTTCTCGAAAAGGTGCAAATCTTCCCTATTTTGTTGAGGCAAATTGTGCATTAAATGCCGAAATATATGCGAGGGAATGTTTAGAGCGAAGATTAAAACCGTTCATAGAAGAAAAATATCCTAATGGACAATACATCTTTTGGCCAGACGGCACCTCGTGTCATTACGCTAATTTAACCATTTTGAAATTTGAAGAATTGGGCATTAAATACATCAAAAGAAATGAAAATCCACCCAATATTCCGCAATTGCGGCCCATTGAATGTTTTTGGGCTCACTTAAAACAAGAAGTGTATGCAGATAACTGGACAGCATTATCGTTTCAACAGTTAAAACAAAGGATTAATTTAAAATTGAGAGATTTTGACGAAGACTATTTTAGAAAATTATTACGAAATACTCTAGGAAAATTAACAAAGCTGCACAAGAAGGACCACTTAGTGTAATTAACTAATTAAGTAAAAAAATATATTAAGCTCATTATAGGTTTAGGGCCGGTTGCAGAAAGCAATGTTAAGTCTGGTGTTAGCTAACGCGACGTCAAAGTGAACAAAAACGAATCAAATCTCAAATGCTTATAATAACTAATACATTAGTAAACAAAATTTGATGCGATTTTGTTCACTTTGACGCGACGTTAGCTAACACCAGACTTAACATTGCTTTCTGCAACCGGCCCTTAGTTTTTCAATAAAATAAGTTTAAAACTTAGTGTCGGTTCTGCAAAAATTTGCAACGACAAATTTGGAAATATTCAAAAAATGAATACAGCAAATGCTCGATAAGGTAAACACCGGATAATGAAACCATTGTGCTAATGTAAACACAGAATTCATACTATAGGATCAAACATAACGCCCAATAGTGTAAACACCATGTACATCTTGATAACGTAAACAGTTCTTGGCAACGGTTAGTCGCCGATTTATGTAGGGGATTCCCCTCTACGACGCAGCTGAGTCGATGGGATGGATGTTTATGATGTGTTTGCATTTCATTTTAGTAGTTGTTGAACATAAGCCAGGCATTTTGCATGCAAGTATTATACATGGATATTTCAGTTCTCCGTAAATTATGCAAACTAAAATAGCAGCTCATTTTTGTTCTCATTAAAAATGTGTAATACTTATCGCTGTCGGAATGTTTTGTTTTTTATTGTGTGATTAAACGGTTCTTTTAATAATTTACTTATTGATAAAATCACGCTCGCTAATGTAAATATTTCGATAATGTGAACACACTTGGTTTGAATTAGTTCACGTTATGGAGCATCACTTTGGATAATTTATTGACATTTGCTAGGGTACATTTAGGATATAACGGTGGTTGTACAAAATTATGTCAAGTACTAAAATCAATGGATTACAAATATAAACATGGATGTAACGTTTTATGTCAACAAAAACATGTAGTTGCAGCTAAAATTTAATTTTTGAGGTAGTTTTTATATCAAAATTCCTGGTAATATCACATGTGTACCTTGACGAGACATGGATATATCAGAACAGAAGTAGTGTTCATCGGTGGCTACACGAAACTGATTTAAAAAGTAACCCAGCCAAAATTAAAAGTGAGGAGAAAAGATTTAGGGCCGGTTGCAGAAAGCAACGTTAAGTCTGGTGTTAGCTAACGCGACGTCAAAGTGAACAAAAACAAATCAAATCTCAAATGTTTATGGTAACTAATACATTAGTAAACAAAATTTGATGCGATTTTGTTCACTTTGACGCGATGTTAGCTAACACTAGACTTAACATTGCTTTCTGCAACCGGCCCTTACTGTTTAGAATGTGGGATCTCGTTTTGGATTTTTAGAAGGATGTGACTTTCTACTGGATGCAACAAAATTTAAAAAAATTGGGTGATTAATCAGCTAATTCCTGCTGTAACTAAATTAAGGAAAATGTGTCGTGGTGATGGATAACGCACCTTACCATTCTGTGCAATTAGAGAAACCAGCTACGTTTTCATTTAAAGTGGCACGCATAGACAGAGCATATTTCAGAGAGTTGGAATAAAGTAATATAATTAACAATAGGTTTGTGCATATTTAACACAAGGCCAAACAAAATTAATTGACACAAAAGGTTTGTTATGTGCAGACTAAATGAGCGTAATTATTAATAAAAGTACAGGTCAGTGAATGGCAAGCAATCTGAAAGGTAAATGAGCTCGGAATAAAGGATAATAGAAAATTGCAAAGAGCAATCCCGAAATTAGGCAACGGAAAAGAAGGAAAGCGAGCAACGTGTGTAAATATGAACTCAATTTCCACTGCATTAATAAAACACAGTAAAAAAGTAGAAACAAATGAATGGATGGTGTCCTATCTACGTCATTCCTATAACAATGAAGTGGAGGTTTTGTTGCCAAGCGATAATTGAATCAAATTACCTGACGATTCCTTTTTAACTTCATGATTTTTAACAAGTAATCGCTGTTGCACTGATGAAATTTTTGTGTCAGTAAATTTTATCTACCAGATCCGCGTATATGAGCTACTCAAGGACGAATAAACTAAAACGAGCTACTAATTTGTGAATATAGTGAAATTCTGAACCCAACCTGATATAAGCAGTTTTCTGTTTTGCCGAGAGCTAACTTATATAATATTGCAGTTTAATAAAATAGTAAGAAAGGGGCATTCAACCATTTTATTGTGAACATCAGCTAATGCATTTAATTTTAACTAGCCTTAAATTACTGACACGCAAAAATTAGCAAACCTGAGAATTGTGTGGTGATTTGCCCTAATTTAACTTATTAATTTTGTACCAAAATAACAACAAACAAACAGGCATCACAATATTTCCCAAAAGCTGTTAGCTGAAACCTACGATATCATTGCATTAACTGAAACAGGATTAAACAATAGTATTTATGTCAAGTTATTTGATTCACGTTTAATTGTCTATAGGTCTGTTCCAAGTAATTACAACATTAACAAAGCTTGGGATGTTGGTGTATCAATAGCTGCTATAAACAAGAAATTTAGGTCCAGGCAAATTAATATAAATCCTAATTTTGAAACACTTATTATTCAATTCGATGTCTATGGGAAAAACATTATATTACGTAATATGTATATGTATTGTACTAATTTATTAAAAACAAAGATTTTTTCTAGGTAAAAATTTTATATCTTTAGGCGACTGCAATATCCCCGAGGTCAGAGAAGGGTATGTGGATCTTACAAGTGGTAATCAAATAACAAAAAGACTTCATGAATTTCCAAATTTTTTCAATGTCAAACAGTAAATGCAAAACATTAGACCTTGTATTAAGCAAGGTCAAGCTTGAAGTGATAGATGCAGACCACCTGATTGTGACAATAGATAACTCTTAAATAATGAATATGTATCATACAGATGGCCATCCGAACAACAATTTAGATGAATATGTATAACTTTATAGAGCAGATTATTTGCAAATGTAAAGTATATCAACTGGGATGAATTAAAATATTGTACAGATCCAAGTAAAGCAGTAGGCGTTTTTTAACAAAAACTTTACAAAGTAACTTTTGCCTTCGCTCGGCTATGTTACGCATCGCCTCACAAATGCAAACGTAATACCTAGTGAAACAAAGTGCCACTTTTAATACTAATAAAACAAATATTTTTACTAATTTCTTGATAATTTCATAACAGCACAGCTTTTTGTAATAATTCACTTATTTCATAAATGCTCTCCCAAAAATTTCATTTTAGTAAACCCCATACAAGCATGACTACAGAAAACAATACATGGTCAATTATTCTGCATCTTTACCCATCTATATGCTTTCTAAAAATGTAAAACTAATTTAAACTACTCACCTTCACCTTTCACTTCGTGTCTGGTTGAGCGACGCCGTGTTGATCGATCATTTCTGCTTTTGTGTATGGCAGGAGATGCTCGTGAAGATGATGATTCGGAACTGCTCATTATTGCATTCGTAATAGTTCCAGCTTTTTGTACAGCCCCTGACGTAGAAGGTTGAGCTAAATACCACAAAGCGTTTAAATAAAAAGATTAAAAAACTACTGTAATTACTTACATTCCTGATTTTTCAGTCTCGAGTTAGCCCTAGTTACAAAATTTGTTTTACTTGTTGCCTGCTGGGTAGAGGGAGATCTTTGTTGGCGGGTGGTGAATGTACGTGTTTTGCCTTTACTGCCCAGCAGTTTTTGTTTGTTTGACAAGGGCATTGGTTTAATATTTGAAGGAGGCTTAAATTTGTATGTCGCACCCGAAACTAATCGGTACGCTTCTTGGACATTATGCTTTGAAGAAGCAGCTATCGGCTGACCTTTAATCTGCTTGTAGACCATATCCAAGTCATAGGTGGGAGGCTGACTTACGTGATGAACCTTAAAAACCGGTTTGGCACTAGCCTTTTGTGTCTGAAGCTGCTTCTTTCTCTCCTGTTGCCACTTCTTTAACAATTCCATTCGTTTTTCACCTTTTGAGAGCATTTGTGCATTTTCAACCCCTTTGTCGTTGGAAATGCATGGAGAATATATGGGTGACATAGTTCCATCAGCTATATTCCTTCGCTTCAACATTTCGCCCCACCGGGAATGACGACGTTGTTCATGTAGCTTCTCCACACGTTGTTCCTTTGATGCAGGAAGAGCGCCTCCGGTTCCTGAGCATGTGCCGCGGGATTTATACATTTTCCAACGAAATGATTCATTTTTGGAATTCATTTTAGGGGTGAATGTCACTTTGTAAAAACTGAAAATTGAAGTTACAGTTATTTTGATTAAAACATTATGATTTGGAAGTAAGGGGGTTGTTTAAACCAAAGTTAAAATACAGACAAAGAACAGTATATAGATGTATAGGTATAATAAACCATATAAAACTGCATAATAAATCTTGAAATTTACCAATTATCACATCAAGGTACAGAATTCACAACCACGTTAAGTTTTAAAACAAGTTTACTAGATAAAAGCAACACATGAAATGATCTTTCGGATGACCCCCGAGGACACAAAACAATACCTGTGCCCCGTGGGGTTATCTATGCAACACCACAAAACAATAACCAACACAGACGCACACCACCAACGGCACCAACGCTTTACGAAAACCGTTGACGGTTAACATTTGAATTTAAACATACAAGGTCAGGCAAATTTTATACACAAATTTGCGCTCATAAGTTTCAATACCAAGGTATATTGGTTGTTGAACATTCTGATTTAAAACATTTCTTTTAAGTGTTGAATAATGTACTATCAAAGAGCATATTATATGCTCTTTGGTACTATAGATGTACATTATAGAGTGTAAATATAAATATTTAAGAACTCTGTGGCGGACAAGTAATTTGATTTTAGTTTAGTTCAGAACAAGCTAGCTGATGGTACAGTACCTACCTTACAGTTTAGTAAGATCTAGATTTAAATCCTGTATTCAACGTATTTACGTATTGAGATTGTGTTTTAAGTATTCTTCGGTTTAATAATTGGTGCGACGCAAGTCATAATAATACATTTTCAATGGCTCCTTTAACATGTGCCTATTTTGGTTGTTTGCGAAATCGCAAACAAGACTGCGATTTAAGTTTCTTTCGTTTTCCGAAAGATACCTGCAGACGTGGGAAGTGGTTAACTAATTGTGGAAATCTGAATCTTTATAAACTCTCTTCTGAACAATTACGTGAAAAGCGAATTTGTGCCATTTTATGAATTCATTAAAAAATAAATTAGTTTTTGATGCAATTCCGTTGCATTACAAAACGAATAAGGTTACCAGTATTCAGGGCTTGACTGAACAATGTGTTCCTGTGTGGCCGGAGAAAATTTTGTTAAAAAAAGAAATTGCTCCGAAAGTGTATACGAACACCACAAACCGAGGGAAATTGCCAATAATTGAAGAACATCTCTCACCGTCACGCTATTCTGGTTCGGAAGAAGACCTTATTTTATTACAGGTGAGTGCTATTGTACAATAATTAATGATAGACAGTATTTTCAAGGGTATAATACCACACAAGGTGAAATTTTTTTGAAAATCGTACGACACTCATCAATGACCAATAGAAAAATTAGTTCACGAGCCGTATCCAAGACAACAAAAAAATTTCTTGGAAATTTTTTGTAGGTAGATCAGCCTAAGTTTGAGGGCTTGTATCGTTACGATTTTCTTACCGAATCTGCATTCGAGCATTAATTCATATCCGGAAATTATTTTTCGTGCATTCAACAACGTCCTAATTTGCCCTCGCGTCCCGCTCGGGCAAATTAATACGACGTTGTTGGAACGCACTCAAAAAAATTTCCGGAAAGAATTAATGCTCTTATGAGATTATATGTGAGAATTTTTTTCGTTCATATGCAAAATATTGCGTTTAAATTTCTCGAAACCAAAACTGCGTTAAAAATTTCGTGATACCGCAGGTCGAGTGGAATTTGAGCAGTTTTTGTTGAGAGAAATTTGCAATAATTTGCATGCTGACGAAAAAATTTCTCTTAAAAAATGTTGCCTTGTGTGGTATTTGGAAAGATTATTCAACAATATTGGTAGATGACTTTTACCGTGTTCGACAGCACACATTTTTAACGATTTCCACTATTAATTCAATACTGGAGCTTCCAACATAATTATTATGAGTTTTTAGAACGAATATGATTTGCAAACTTCATTTTGACGTTTTGGTGAAATGTCCGTCAAAGGCTACTCACTAAATTGAAATTATTAATACGAATCGTGCTCGCGTGAAAACACTGCGACATTAGGTGTTTTCAAAGATAGTCAATTTTGATTGGCCGTTTCTGACAAATTGAACAATTTTCATTGGTTCGTTCATTATAGTGTTGAATAATCAAGGGTAATAGGTACCACAAAAGGTGAAAATTTTTTGAGAATTTTTTTGTTCACATGCAAATTATTGCGTTTAAATTTCTCGATACCAAAACTGCGTTAAAAATTCCGCGAGACCGCAGGTCGAGTGGAATTTGAGCAGTTTTTGTTGAGAGAAATTTGCAATAATTTGCATGTTGACGAAAAAAAATCTCTTAAAAATTTTTGCCTTGAGTGGTATTTGGAAAGATTATTCAACAATATGGGCAGTTGACTTTTACCGTATTCGACAGCACACATTTTTAACGTTTTCTACTATTAATTCAATACTGGAGCTTCCAACACGATTATTATGAGTTTTTAGAACGACGCTGATTTGCAAACTTTGACTTTGACGTTTTGGTGAAATGTCATTCAAAGGCTACTCACTAAATTGAAATCATTAAAAACAATCGGGCTCGCATGAAAACACTGTGACGTTAGGTGTTTTCAGTGACAGTCAATTTTGATTGGCCGTTTCTGACAAATTGAACAATTTTCATTGGTTCGTTCATTATAGTGTTGAATAATCTATATAAGTGATCTTTGAGTAAGTCTAATAGTTTTAGAAATATATTCCAACCTCACATAGTGGGTGGACCTTGTACAGGGTCCGGCAGGATGACCGACCCTATTTAAATTGTTAAAACTGTTTCAAATTTTAAAATATTCATTTTCACACTAATACAGATTTACCTAATCCCTAATTTGATTAAATTCATCAAGTTGGGCAACTTGATTAAATTCATCAAGTTAGGTCTATCAAACAGAACTCTTCGCCGTATTTTAAAAGATTTAAAATGCCATCCTTACAAAGTTCAAGAAGTCGTGCACCAATTACTACCATGAGATTTAGAAGTTCGGGTTACGTTTTGTGAACAATTCCATCAATTACTGAATAATAACCAAATTAATTTGGAGCAAGTGCTAATATTTTTAATAAATAAATTATATTGTAAATAAAATTGGCTAGTTTTTACTTTACATTTTTGAAAAAAAAATTAAAATATTTTTAAATTTGAAACAGTTATTAACAATTTAAATAGGGTCGGTCATTCTGCCGGACCCTGTATATTCTATAATCAAAATTATCTGTTAAACAATTACAGGCAATGACGGAAATGTCCACGCCTACTAAAAGACGAGTTCCAAGGTATCCATCGTCTCCCATATACAAAAAACGCATAAATAAATTAAGGAAAACCATTGCCTTAAAAAATTCTCGAATTCACCGCATGCAAAAAAAAATACTGAAAAATCCTTTCGATATGAATATTTTGAGTGTGCAGCCGAAAAATGTACGAGTATTTATTAATATGCAGCTTTTCCACAAAAGAGGCCACCCTTGGACAAAAGAAGAGAAGGAACTGGCTTTGAGTATGTATTACAAGTCCCCCGCGCTGTATCTTTTTATGCGGGTAAATTTAAAATTTTCATTGCCTTCCAAATCCACGATAGAATCTTGGTTAAGAATAAATCAATTATCTACGGGGACTGAAACCTAGCTTCTTCAGAAGCTAGCGAATAAAGTCCGATGTATGACAACCGACGAAAAGCAGTGTGTTTTGCTCTTCGACGAAATTAGTATAAAGAAGGGTGTTGACTACAACTTTAGCCACGATAACATTGAGGGATTTCAAGATTTAGGTCACCTCGGACGGGAAGATAAAGTTGCAACTCAGGCATTAGTTTTTATGGTCAGGGGACTTATTAAAAATTGGAAACTTCCCATAAGTTACTATTTATCTGCAACAAGCGTTAAACACGAGCAGAGCTGGGCAGTAATTAATTACTTTTTAATTAAATTACTAATTAAATTCCTTTTTGTGTATTTGCCTTGGAATTGAATTACTTTTCAAAATGCGGTAATTGTAATTGGGAATTGCCATCTTTGTTAGAAAGTACCTGAAAATTCCTTTTTAAAAGTCATTAATTACTGCACTCAATTACTTTCGTGTAATTAAAGTACTCTAAAGTATTTAAATTACTTTATAGGTATTTGAATTACTTGTGGTAATTGAAATTACTCGAGGTAATTGAATTACTTTGTGGTATTTCAATTACTGAATTACTGACCTCGATAGGGTGCTAGATCTCCAGAACGCATAAAAAAGATAAGTTCTTATTAAGTTACATATTAAGCAAATCGCAGGGTATTCCCCGCGCAATATAATTTATTATTTCCTCTGACGAGTCGAATAACAGCAACTTCTGCATTTTGTATGACGCGTTCACGAACATTAGTGCCTGTATCTGTAGCTTCTAATAATGACAATCTGCATTGTGAGAGACGCTAAGTGTAAGACGCTATAAGAATATTAGCGGTAAGTACATTACAGATTACAATACCTACCGTAAAATAATAATTTTACATAGATTCATTAGGCGATATTGGTTCATAATGATTATTTATTCATTTCAATTTGCTTGTTTTAAACGATCCGTGCAAGGGTAACAGACGTTAAGTCCAGAAAATTACGTTTTTGATTGAGGAATTGAATTAAACGGACAAACTCCGATAACAACATTTAAACAGCGGAAAACACATATATAAAATGTACCTAATTGCAAAATCCCATGTGTTTAAACTTGATTTAAACACACATAAATTTTATTTTTCTAAAATTTACGAAATCCAGTTGCATGCTTTTAAATGCAATTCCCATTTATTAGCAAGAAAAATTTAATGTTGCAATCACCAGTCTTTGCCTCATAATTACTAAATTTAATATGTTTAAATTAGATTAAAAACTATATATTTCAGTTCAAATTTACGAAACATTATTCGTAATTTAAAAGCCAGTGTTATTACGCAATCATGCGAGTTAAAGACCAGGAAAATGCAATTCTGCACTCCTTGCATAATACCGACCTACAGTAGTAAGTTCAACGGGCGACCTTCGCTCTATCAGGAAATAAAAACTGCACAAATTGCTTATCTGCTGTTTTGTAATTTAAACACTTTGGCCTATTAAACTGTATATATGAACTTTGATATTGTTACTGCGTTAAGCATTTTTTTGTTTTGTATAAATACTAGTCTATTTTCATAATAAAAATCAATCTGCATGTAATGTTTGATTCATTCACTACGTCGCCACTTCTATACCAAGCCATAATACTGTCGAGATGTGAGGCTTCATCTCAGAAGTGGTTTAACCGTCGTCCCTTTAAGTGCCATTGACTAAGCTGGCTTAAAGCGTAGATGCAGTCTCATCTACGCGCTTAAAATTAGGGATAGAATCAGCGCAAAGTAACGGAGTCCTGACACAGCCTCTCAGGCATCTCTGTTCATGGTCCTTCGAGCCGGATCTGTCTCCAACTAACGAAAAAACACATCCCGAGAAGAAGACAACATCTGCCAAACCACCCAGTTCCCAGAAAATAGCCAACAACATGGAGGAATTCAACAACTTAGCTATCGCCCAAGAGGAGCTCGCGCAGAAGATAAAGCAAATATTATCCAACAGCAAAAAGGACCCTGCCAGCCGAAAAAATGAAGCCTACATCGCCAGTCGCAACAAAACGCTGGACGAACTTTGGAACACTGCAACTAAAAATCACGCAGAAATGGGGCAGCTAAGTATTCCAACTCATAATTATTTTAAAACAGGGTATTACGACCAAATTAAAGCCATATACGGCGAAGCAAAAAGTTACTTGCAGAGCTGTTCAAAAACAACGGAAATTTCCAACCCCTCCGTAAGCAGAACGCAAGAGGAAATGGTGGCCAACCCCGAGCAAAAGGTTCGTATCCGAAAACTGCAGATTCGGATCCAGAATTTTAAGCAAGCGATGGACGACGCCGAACTAACACAAGAATTAGGGAGGCCCGCCATCACGACAAGGGAATTAAGAGAAAAATGGGATCGTGTGGTCAAGATGGACGAAGAAGTTATGTCAAACGACATGGCTTCAGAACAAATGCACTTCAGTCCTGAATATACTACGTTGGAAGACAGGTATAGAAATTTAATTATTTTATTGCAAGCGCCGACAAGGAACGAGCAAGCAGCAGCCATCTCGCTTCCTCAAGTCAAAATTCCCATATACGAGGGAAATTATGAGGAATGGGCCACTTTCAAAGACCTGTTCACCAAATTAGTAGATGACAACCAGAATATGGACGATGTCATCAAGATGCAATATTTAAAGACGCATCTTAAGGGAGAGCCAAGCCGACTGATCCAGCATCTAGCTGTTACCCAAGCAAACTACAACACCGCCTGGAATCTGCTGCAACAAAGGTATCAAAATAATCGCCTTATTTTAACTAAATTGCTAGATACCATATTCGATCTGCCGGTCCTCTCCAAAGAGTCAGCCCAAGGGTTAAAAAGATTGCACGACTCCATCAAGGAATGTGTGGAGGCAATCAAAAATTTAGGCATCTCCACGGACAGTTGGGGTCCGTGGATTAACAGAGCTATCGCTCGAAAATGGGATCCTGAAACCAACAAATTATATGAACAGTCGCTTCAATGTCCAAATGAAGTCCAGGATCACCAAAATTTAATGGCTTTCCTGCAAGTGCGGTTCCAATCCCTAGAATCCATAGATGGAGCTCGAAAGCCCACGCAGGAAAAACCACAGAAGAATTACGCTTCCGCATCCCTAAATTGCAAGCTGTGCCATGGAGATCATTACATCGACAACTGTAGTCAATTCCAGAGGCTACCTATCCATGAAAAACTAGAAGCAGTAAAAACCAATCGATTGTGCTATCGATGCTTGCGGCACGATTCAAATATACCATGTCGTGCCTATTTTAATTGTAGGATCTGTCGCTTCCCGCATCATACACTGCTTCATAAGGCGCAGCCACCATCAAGGCCGCTCCCTGCCCAAAAGATGAGGACGTCAGCTCATGCAGCAGCTATGAAGACTTCCAACGCTCCAGAAAAGAAGCCGAAGTCGGACATCATCACCGCCAATGTAGGCGCACAGGAGAGCCAAGTTCTACTTGCCACAGCAATGGTTCAAGTAAAGGCAGCATCCGGGATGACTCATCTACTACGAGTATTAATAGATCCCGGGTCTCAGGGGTCGTTTATCACGGAAGCATCAGCCGAATTATTGGGGTTACCCAGGACCAAAGTTCGAGCTGAAATCACAGGAATTGGGAACAGCGAGCCAAAAATTGCCAAATGGAAAATCCCAGGTTTGATCACACCTAGATTTTCAAGTAACTTTTCCCTACCTGTAAATTTACTAATACTTCCCAAACTTACCAAAGCCATGCCTTCATCCCCTATCCCAAACATAAATATCAATTCCTGGAGCAATATTTTCATCGCCGATCCAACCTTCAACCAACCTGGCCCCATAGACATAATTCTAGGAGCCGAAGAATATTCAAAAATAATTCTAGAAGGAATCACTAAAACAAAGGATGGCATCTTAGGACAAAATACCGAGCTGGGCTGGATCTTATCTGGAACCATTGGAAGACAACATAACGAAATCATTAAAGTCAACACCATGGTTGCCAAAATCGAAGAAGATGAGCAGTTACAAAAATTCTGGAACATAGAAGAAGTCCCCACTCAACGAAAAATTTCCCCAGACGACCAGGTATGTGAAAATAAATTCACAGCGAGACCAGGATGGAAGATACATAGTCAAGATTCCATTTAAGCAAACTCCAGTGAGCATGGGAAAATCCAAACCCTCGGCATTGGCAAGATTACTACATCTGGAAAAGAAGCTGAGACAAGACCAAGATCTAGAAATCCAATACAAGAAATTCATGCAAGAATATCTGGATCTAGGACATATGGAAAGAGTAGAAGAAAAACAAGAAAACAATGGCAAGTATTATATCCCACACCACGGTGTAATTCGAGAAGCAAGTTCATCAACGAAGCTCCGTGTCGTCTTCGACGCTTCGAACAAGGCATCTTATGGAAAATCCTTAAACGAAGTCATGTATGCTGGACCGAAACTTCAGCAAGAACTGGTCGACATTCTACTCCGATGGAGAACTCACAAGGTCGTCTTCTCTGCGGACATTGAGAAAATGTACCGACAAATCAAGATGGACAGCCAAGACCAGGAGTATCAACGAATCTTATGGAGATTCGATCAATCACAGCCAATCAGGGAATACAGGTTATGCACCGTCACTTATGGAACCGCATCAGCTCCCTATCTGGCCATCCGAACCTTGCACCAATTAGCAGAGGACGAAAAATCTTCCTTTCCATTAGCAGCGGAAGTTGTGAAGAGAGATTTCTATGTGGACGATGTACTCTCCGGAACCGACACTTTAGAAGAAGCAATCAAGCAGCAAGGTCAGTTAATTTCCTTATTAAAACGTGGAGGTTTTACCCTACATAAATGGTGCAGTAATGAATTAGCCATCATACAAGAACTACCCGAAGAATTGAAGGAGCAAACCTACCTCGAAATAAGTGAGGACGGCGTAAAGAAGTCATTGGGCGTTCATTGGTCTCCATATGAAGACGTGTTTTGCTTCAAAGTGGATGTGAAGCAAAAGGGATCCACAAAACGCACCATATTATCCGAAGTCGCTAAAATTTTCGACCCTTTGGGTTGGTTAGCATCCATCATCATCACTGCTAAACTGCTCATCCAAGAGCTATGGCTCGAAAATGTTAAGTGGGACGACCCAGTTTCAGAAAGTATCCAAGGCAAATGGGAAACATTTAAATCTCAACTCAAATCAGTAAAAGAAATTACTTTACCAAGGTGGCTTTTTACCAAAAAGGAAGCCCAAATGGAACTGCATGGATTCTGTGACGCCTCCGAAAGAGCTATTGGAGCCGTGGTCTACACCAGAGTCATCACGTCATCAGGCCAATCCAAGGTATCATTATTAATAGCCAAATCCAAGGTGGCACCAGCTCGAGCAAAGACAACCCTACCCAGACTGGAACTTTGCGCAGCAGTACTACTTTCTAATCTATTACAACGGGTAATCACGGCACTGGACATTCCTAAGGTATCTATCTTCGCCTGGACCGATTCCATGGTCACACTAGGATGGATAAAGGGAGATCCAGTAAGATGGAAGACATTCGTCGCAAACCGCGTAGCCGAAATCAACCACCTGATTCCGGCTCAACATTGGAACCACGTCAAGTCAGAAGAAAATCCTGCAGACGTCATCTCCAGAGGTACTAGTCCAGGAAAATTAAAGGAACATACACTATGGTGGGATAGACCAAGCTGGTTAATTAACAAAGAGTTATGGCCGTGTCAACCAGACACCGCCACAACCAATGAAGAAGCAAAGAGTTACACTGTGCATCAAGCTACAGTTCATCAAGACGAGAACGAGATTATTCATCGCTTCTCGTCTCTGACAAGAATGGTACGAGTCGTGTCCTACTGCCGAAGATTCATCAACAAGTGTAGGCGTCTTCCCATTCAACCAGGATGTCTATCAGTTAAAGAAATGGAAGACACCATCCTCGCACTCATCAAGGTCGTCCAAGAAAGTGATCCTATTTTGAAGGCAACAGGATCTCAAATCCAAAAGAGAAAATGTGTGGACTCCAACAACAAACTCGCAAATCTCAATCTATTCATCGATCAACATGGAATCATACGTGTTGGAGGAAGACTAGAAAATTCCAACTTATCCTACCACGAAAAACACCCAATTATCCTTCCTTATTCCAATCATGTTTCCAAATTAATAATCCATGAGGCACATTTACGCACCTTACACGGTGGCACTCAACTCACACTGTCCTATGTCCGAAGAAAATATTGGATCATCAACGCAAAGAAAGCCGTCAGCTCCAGCATCAAGAAATGCTTTCGATGCATCCGATTCAAGGCAGAGGCAGCCCAGCAATTAATGGAGAATCTTCCACCAACCAGAGTCAATTCAACCCCGCCATTCTTCCATTCCGGAGTGGAGTATGCCGGTCTAATACAAATCCGAACATCTAAAGGAAGAGGGCATTCTTCATCCAAGGGATACATTGCTGTTTTTGTGTGTCTATCAACCAAGGCAATACACTTAGAAGCCGTCAGCGACATGACAACTAACAGCTTCCTAGCAGTCTTCAGGAGGTTCATCGCCCGAAGAGGACGCTGTGCACATCTTTATAGCGACAACGGAACGAATTTCGTTGGAGCAAGAAAGGTCTTGGACAAAGAAATCCGTCAAGCAATGGAAGGCCCAGTTATCCAAGAAAATGTATCCACCATTGGTACCCAATGGCACTTCATCCCTCCAGTAGCTCCACACTTCGGAGGAATATGGGAAGCAGGAGTAAAGTCAATGAAGCATCATCTGAAGAGAACCATTGGCAACGCTACTCTAACATTTTAAGAATTAACAACTCTGCTTTGCCAAATAGAAGCCTGCTTAAACTCACGTCCTCTGTGCCCACAAGGCAACAATATTGAAGACACCACTGCATTGACACCAGGCCATATCCTGATAGGAAGAGAGATAATCTCACCACCGGACCCAATCAGCACACCAATATCAACAAATTTGTCAAATCGCTGGAGATTGATCCAAAAAATCAAGCAAGATTTTTGGAAATCATGGAGCTCAGACTACCTTCATGGATTACAGCAAAGAAACAAATGGAAGAAACCGGTGGAGAATATCAAAGTTGGTGACCTAGTGCTAATCAAAGTAGAAAACATTAATCCTAGTAAATGGCCCTTAGCGAGAGTTACCGACATTCATCCTGCAACCGATGGATCAGTACGAGTAGTAACCATCCAGAAATCAGGAGGACATCAATTAAAACGTTCCATAGGCAGTATCATTCCATTACCAACTAACGAAGAATCGCAGGAACCAGAGCCTGAAGAGAAAATTTCGGCCAACAGCACCCACACACAATCATTCCCAGTACCAAAGAAAACTATCCGGTCCAAATAGAAAATACTTCTACTCATATTTACTCTCCTTACTACAAATACATTGAGTAAGGCAGAATTCAACATACAAAAACCAGACAGCGGGTACTATGTAGAGCATATTGGACACGGGAAGATTGAACGAGGAACATTCAGGATCGAAATTCAGTTCGAGAGAGGGAAGATCGAAGAAGACTTCGAAACAGTTACCGACATGGTGGACAAGTTCGACGACCTCTGCAACTCTGCGAAAGAACTGTCCGAAGACACGTTATGCAAGACATTGGTGCATCATCTTCTGGAACAAAAAAGGCATATGGAACGGATTAAAACTGGCATGGAAGATATCATAGCAAGACGAGAGAAACGAGGAGTGCTTGGGACTGTAATTACGTCAATTTTCGGAGTAAATGACGAAGTCTATCAAGATATTGATAGACTCGACAAAAATCAACAGGAATTAATAAAAATGGACAGTCAACAATCCAAATTCTTGCTGTCAGCATTTTCAAGATTTAATGAGACCGAAGAACGAATCGATCAGAAACTGGAACATTTTCAAGAGAAGCTGAACCAAGGAATCAGGGCAATCAACAACATGGACAAGTGGTATAAGGCAACCGACTCCAACCGATTAAATATCCACATCATCAGTGTCTATCAAGTCGCCACAAATGTTATTAGTGAACTGTGCAATTACCACACAAACATTTTGAACGTTCATTTCCAACAAGGTAATTTTTACGAGTTAATCACACCTGCCCAAATCAAGCAAATCCTCGCAAATGCAACCAGTAAACTCTCGCCAAACTTAGAAATTTTACCTACCCCAATCCTGAAGGTCGACATCGGACATGATGACATCTACATCAACGTCCAAGGATACTTCATCATAGTAGAAAAAACCGAATATACCTTAATCAAGGTGACACCAATTCCTCTCCGAATTAACAATGGGTCCTACTGGGTGATCGACGTACCAAAAGGGATCTTCGCTGTGGATTACAACTTACAAATGTACTTTCAAGAGACAGATGAGGAATTCAAAGAAAATCTCCAAATTACTCCAAACACGTATATCTGCAGTCCAACAGTCGTGAAAGGAATTGAAAATAACCCAAATTGCATCATTGATGATATATATCATCGAACAGAAATTAGTCAGTGCAGCCTACGAAGACATCAGATCCAGTCCATTATTTGGAAACAACTATACATGGAAAACACCTGGATGTTCGTAGTCAACAAGCCAACCCGAATAGCTATCACTTGTAGTGGCAATAGGGAAGAAGTCACTGTCAACACTACAGGTGTGATTCAGATCTCGTCAGACTGCATCATACAAACTACAAAGAATACGTTAACCCCCAGGCATAGCAAGAAATTCAAGATCCTCGCAGGATATTCCAAGGCCGTCAGCATTAACTTTACCAACACAATAACACCCAACTCCTTTTCAGAAATTGCAGAGGAGCCAGTACTAAAACAGACAGACCACTTCGAGGATCTACAAACTTCGCAGTTGGAATTCCAGCAGCACCTAAAGGACATAACTTGGAAAACCATCCGCCACCACTCCTATCTATCCAGCGGGATCACAGGCAGCCTATTGGGAGGGGCTATTCTAATAGGAGCCTTCTACTACATTCGGAAAAGGATCAACCGAAGGAAGCATCAATCCAAACAACGCCAGTCAGCCGTAGAAGAATATCCTCTAAAAACCCTTAATGTGGAAGAAACAATATAGTTGTCCTTTTCTTTTTCTTCAGCCTAAAATTGGCAATATGTTTAAACTTGATTTAAACACACGTACATTTTCTTTTCTAAAATTTACGAAATCCAGTCGCACGTTTTTAAATGCAATTCCCATTTATTAGCAAGAAAATTTTAATGTTGCAATCACCAGTCTTTGCCTCATAATTACTAAATTTAATATGTTTAAATTAGATTAAAAATATATATTTCAAATCTGCACTTCATGCACAATACCGACCTACAGTAGCAAGTTCAACGGGCGACCTTCGCTCTAGCAGGAAATAAAAACTGCAGAATTGCTACACTGCTGTTTTGTAATTTAAACACTCTGTACCAGTAAACTGTACATATGAACTTTGATATTGTTACTTCGTTAAGCATTTTAGTTTTGTATAAATACCAGTTTATTTTTTATAATAAAACAATCTGCATTTAATGTTTGATTTATTCACTACGTCGCCACTCCTATACCAAGCCATAATACTGTCGAGATGTGAGGCTGCATCTCAGGAGTGGTTTTACTGTCGTCCCTTTAAGTGCCATTGACTAAGCTGGCTTAAAGCGTCAATGCAGTCTCGTTTACGCGCTTAAAATTAGGGATAGAATCAGCGCAAAGTAACGGAATCCTGAAGCAGCCTCTCAGGCAATTCTGTTCAAAGTATCATTTAGGAATAACAGAATTAGACCACTTAGACCGCTAAAGGTCGCGTGTGGTATTGCGCTGTATAATCATAATTATTCTACTTGTCCGTTTATTTAAAGTAAAAACGATAAATGATGTGTAACATATTAATTAACAAATTAACTTTAAAACAAAAACTATTTATGCGAATCAATTATTAAATTAATTCACACAAACAGCTCCCGGTCCAAACTGCATCTTTTTTTTTGTTTTTTTTTTTGTTGAAACTCTTAACTGAAATCTGTCATGTCTCTAATATTGTGCCTCACAAAGATCTTACAAACTTTTTTAACATTTCTGAAATTTAGATGTATATCTGATTCTTTAATGTATCTCTGAAATTTATTAAAAACTTTTGGTGCATAGTATTTTAAGCATTTTTGGCCAATTGCCTTATTGGTTCTTATTGGAATAGCATCAGTTTTGTTTCTAGTACTATATTCATGAGCAAATCGACTAATAGACAACGGGTTTTTATTTATATATTTTAAGATAGAAAGACAGTACAATTGAGAAACGTTAAACATTTCAGATT
This sequence comes from Agriotes lineatus, assembly GCA_940337035.1. NCBI lineage: Eukaryota > Metazoa > Arthropoda > Insecta > Coleoptera > Elateridae > Agriotes > Agriotes lineatus. The sequence goes on along the minus strand of CALNHX010003851.1, from coordinate 78,243 downwards.
CTTGATAAACGAGGTGAGTAGGATATAAAATATTTTTTTTCAGAATTACCTTTAAGATGCATTTTTGTATTATCTTAACACGCTCCACATACATCCCACCTGCTCCGCCCCAACCAATAATGCAATATGATACTAGTGATTGCGCTAGTGCATAATAAAAAACAGTAAGCTGACGAAAGGTTAAAATTTCTCTAAGTTTTTTAAAAGTATACAATAGTTTTCTGAGCTTACTGCACAGGTTAGTAATATCCCATCTCATATATTGGTCAATAATGACGCCTAGATACTTTACAGATGTAGCTTTATGAATTTTTATGCATTTACAGTTGCTTAAAGGGCAGTTACTACTGTGTATTATAATTTCTGAATATGTCGGTTGTGTATTTTCATAAATACTAAAGCAAACAAAGTAACTTTTACAGAAATTTAACGTTAATATATTTGCATCTAACCATTTTTTTATAACATTTAGATCTCGTATAACTGAATTTTTAACAATATCCCAGTTTTCAGCATTAGTCACTAAGACAGTGTCATCTGCATATGCAATAATATTACCTTCGAGTACCGTGGAAGTTAACAGGTCGTTAATATAGATTAAAAATAATATCGGACCTAATACGGTTCCCTGCGGAATTCCACACATTGTTGTTAAAGGCGGGCTTATATGATCTTTAACTTTTACAACCTGAGTCCTATTGCATAAATAATTTTTGAACAGATCTAGAGGAACTCCTCGTACCCCATGAATTTCCATTTTTTTCAGTAATATGTCATGATTCACGGTGTCGAAGGCCTTTGCCAAATCAAGAAATACAGCAGCACATGCTTTAGAGTTATCTAGTAAATCATATATATTGCTGGAAAGGTGGGTTACTGCATCTTCAGTTCCTTTATTTTGCATAAATCCATATTGATTTGGTGATATAATGTTGTACTTTAATAAGAAGTTCATAAGTCTACGTTTTATTAATTTTTCAAGAATTTTGGCAATGTTTGTTATTAAAGATATAGGCCTATAGTTATTAACAGAATCTCTAGAGCCATCTTTATATAAAGGAATTACGATAGCAGTTTTGAGACAATTGGGAAAGTAACCATTTAAAAAACATTCATTAAATATCCTTGTAAGGGGTTCAGCAATTATTTCTGAGATAGATTTAAGGACTGTGGCCGTAATATTATCTGCACCTGGAGATTTATTAGATTTTAGTGAGTTTATTATGTTCAAAACCTCAGTTGTGTCTGTCGGTGTTAAAAAGAAGTTATTGACATTTTTCGGTACCCGATTTAGCATTGCATTTATATTTTCTCTGTCTATTTTAATTTGTTCTGCTAGATTTTTGCTCATATTAATAAAATATTCATTAAATTTAATAGCTATTTCAGATTCCTCTTTTAGATCTGCACCATTAATTTTAAGTGAATTTATGTTTTGTTTTGGTGGATTCTTATTAAGCGATTCTTTCGCTAATTTCCAAAGTGTCTGTAAATTATTTTTATATATTTCAATTTTTTGTTTGTAATAACTATTTTTTGCAGTTTTAATCAGATTTGAGATTGAAGTTTTATATCTGAGATAAGTATTTTGTATTATTGCATTATTAGGATACAAACGGGCTTGATGATATAATTTATCCCTAATGTTTATAGATTGAATAATGCCATTAGTGATCCATGGTTTTCTCTTTTTATATTTATTATTTAGTACTTTTATTCTACTATAAGAGAACAATTCTTTTTGTATTAGTTCGACAAGTGTTTCTAGTGAATCATCAATATTTTCTGACAATATTTGATCCCAAAGAACTGAACTCAGATTTTCTTTTAATTTTCGGTAATCCACAATCTTTATAGTTTTTTGTTGTTTCTTCGCAATTATAATGCCACCAGATTTTAAATTATCATTGGAGTTTGGACAGCTAAGTTGCAGTAAAATTGGACAATGATCTGTAATTTTGGAATGTAGAACTACTGGTAATATATGAAAGTTGTAATTATTTATTTTAGCAAAGATATGGTCGATGCATGTTTTATTATTTCGAGTAGGTGCATTTATACATGAACTGAAACCGTTTCTACTTAAAATATCTAAATAATTATGAACGTTTGGATCGCTAGAATTTAGTAGGTCAATATTAATGTCACCAACGATAAATTCACAAGCAAGTTTACCATTATCAGAAATGTACTGTTCCATTTGCTCTAAAAAATCAGTAACTGGATATGAAGGAGGTCTATAAACTGATGTTATACCACACTGTTTGTTTGCGATTGTAGTTTTTAATCTTATTATGTTATATTGCTTATCAAAATGAAACATGGTGATATCAACAGGTAAATTTGATTTTGCAAATACTACAACACCGTCGTTTTATTATATTTACTATTGTTGTAGTATGTTGTGTAACCATCGATATTAAAGCACGCCACATCTTCAATAAACCAAGTTTCAGAAAGTATTATAAAATCAAAGTTTAGATTGCTTTCAGTAATAAGTAACTCAAATTCATCAAAATTCTTTGCTATACTTATAATGTTCATATGAAAAATTCTAAAACAAAAACCACTGGTTGTGCACGTTATATTTTCTTTCATTTCATTTATCGTATTAACATTAAGTGTGACTATGTCATCCGACTCTATATCGTTTATGAATGTTTGGGTGTCTGAATCCATAATTAAACAAAAACAAAATACAGTGTATGGAAAAATTTAAATAAATAAATTGAACGATAACAAAAGAAATTAAATACAAATCGTACCGGAACACTGATTATAGATGGGTCGGTGCGGGCATCATTTTTGAGTAAATTTCCTCTTCATTTTCGATCCTGATTGCAGTGTGTCCATAATCCTTCCTTGCAAATAGTTTGCCATTTTTGAAGCACACGAAACGATAGCCTTTGACTTTAGCATGTTCCTTTGCTTTATGTAGAAGCTGTTTATTTTCGTATGTTAAATGTTCGTTAATATATATCTTCTCACCAACTGACATACCATTAATATTGTTGTTAGTTACAACCAGCACCCTTTTTTCTAAAAGCATTTCACGTTTGGTACGCGAGTTCATTTGTACTACTACTGGCGGTGGGAAATAATAATTTCGCCTGAAGTGTCGCATTTCGTTCGGTCCTGAAGTCGCGGCAACCTCCCTTGCACAGGTGTGTTGCAGACGGATACGGATCGTTAAACCACTTCTCTCGACTGCATTTTGGAACGCACCACTCCAGAAGATAATCGGCCTAACGTAGATCGAATGAGCCGGCGTTTAACCTCGAAATCCCAGGTTTTGTCTTGTCGTTTACGAGGCTAGAATTACAGAAGCAATTAAGTTATTTCATGTGTTTCTTACACCTGGAGCCCGGCTAAAAAGACCGTCGAGCTTTACGGGAGAACGCTGCGTCGCCGTGGATTTGTAGCGAAAGCGGAATTCGGCCATGTTCATCCCGGCGTAAATCAGCTGACTTCGAGCGTACGACCTCGAGCTGCTCGTGCAGGAATCTTGTTCAACAGGGATGATTGTAAGGGAACTGTTCGCTCCCGCTCGGTGCGGACGGCTCTCTACGTCTCGGGAAACCCTCAGGTAGGTAAATGACTGTAGTTAAAGTAATTAATAAGTGTTCAAGCGGCCGCGAATTTTGTGGCGCTTAGAAGCTTTGCAATTCGAAATTTGTTGTGTTTATTGCAGGGCGAATTACACCGCCGGTTCTGTCGGGGTGTTTAGCAACATGAACCAGGAATCGGACACTCTCAACGATTCGGCGATTCGGACTGGTTTCGAAGCGGGCCTTCAGGCTATTAAATCAGGAAGCGGGCTTCCTTTACGGGCCGCCGATTTAGGATAATTTCGGAATGGATCTTCGGGTTATCAAATCAGGACTCGGTCACTCTTTTACGAGTCGCCGAGCCAAACTGATTTCGGAACGTATCTTCAGGATAATAAATCAGGAATCGGGCACTCTTTTACGAGTCGCCCAGTCAAACTCATTTCGGAGCGGATCTTCAGGATAATAAATCAGAAATCGGACACTCTTTTGCGAGTCGCCGAGTCAAACTGATTTCGGAACGGATCTTCAGGATAATAAATCAGGAATCGGGTACTCTTTTACGAATCGCCGAGTCAAACTGATTTCGGAGCGGATCTTCTGAAAGATTCTACAAGAGAGAGAATAAGGGTAAAGATAGATTTATTCGGACGGGACAGGTAAACTTGAGTTGGGATAAAACTCAAGTGTCGGAATGAAAACGGTCTAGGTCCCGTGAACTGGTCGTGCAGCTGCTTTTATATGCCTCGCGTCGTATTATCAAAGCAACCACTTCAGACATCCTTAAGTGGGAGAGCGGCGGGAGGATCGACTCTTCGTGTCTTCGGCGCAGCTTGAGCCTGCGTTCGTTATCTCTTCTTAGGACGTCGGCAAGATGTAACCCGTAATAACGCTTGGATGGGCGATGCATAAATTAAATACATTTTTAATGTTTATTTATAATTGATGCGGAAGCTAGCGTTACAACTTGTCTTATATTCTCTGACTTTACTAAATAATTGCTTATTTTGTTTAGTTAATGAATTATTGATGAATACGGGTTCATTTATATCTTCTGGGTTTTGTAGTTAAAGTTTTCCGGGATATGCTTTAACCTCAGATCACGTTTCACCCGTTTTAACCGCAAAAATTCTTCCTTATCCATACGTCTTAAGAATTTTACAATTAATCCGGGGTGTTTGGAAGACTGTTGCGTCCTGGAGCCAAGTCGGAAACATGCATCGATCATACGTGAATCTATTTGGAAACCAACTGCAGCTTGAACTAGTTTTATGGGGTTATCGTTGCGTATTATGGGAATGCCATGAATTTCGACGTTATTTTTCCGCGTATACTGCTCAAGATTATTTAACAGAGATTTTAATTCTTCATTTTCTATTTCGATCCCACTATTTCTGTTCTCCAATTCTTGAATCTTCTTTAACGACTCGTTAATGGTTATCTCTTGTTGTTTTGGGCGAAGATTACATTCGTCGATTTTTTCGTGGCATGCGTCAATTGATTTTTCTGCACATTCTGTACTTGCCGTATTAATTTTAGTTCATTTAAAATATCTTTCAAAGTTGCTCTAATGCTTATATCTGATCTAGATTTATCGGCGACCTCCTGACCTGCTCCAGCTGTAAGATCTTCCACTTGCAAATTCTCGGCCCCGGCAACAATAGAATTAACTTTCTTAGTTGATTGTAGACAATCTTTACATCTCCACTCCTCTAGACCAGGGTTTCTTTTAAGGCTCTCGTAATCACTTATATTAATATATGCAACCTATATGGAAAGCTTTTCTTTCACGTACTGTAGGGAAATATACTGTATTCCTAAGTGCAAAATCGTTTAGAAAAGTGGTACTTTTCTGCATAGCAACACTTTTCTACATAGCAACGCATAAATATAGATAACACAAAAATTAGAAATTTAATTATCAGCAGTATGGTACACATTAATCGTAAAATTACTTAAATTAGAAAATGTTCTCCCATTAGATTGTAAATTACTGCTTATTGCTAGCGAATTAGTGGAACTCGCCGGTGCAAGAGAAAGCATCGAAGATTGAAGTGGAACGACGTTCTGTCCGAAAATACGCCTGGACGTTTTAATTTTATTGCTAATGCTGTCTTCCACATATCCCTCTGCCACGTTTGTCGAACGCCATCCCCCATGACACTTCAACATCTGTATGTCAGCTCCACTGTCGGCAAGAAATGTTGCTTATGTTCTGCGTAGGAAATGTCCTGTGTAGTTCTTACTATCTGGCAGCTGCAGGTATTCTGCAATTTTTCTTGGAATTGCAGCAAAATTATTAATGCCTGCAGGCTGCACGGAACATTTGCCCTTTTTATAATAGATAAAGAATCTTGGATGATTAGTATGTTTCGGACGTAAGTTCAAATATTTTCTATACAAATCAATTCCATTAATTCCCACCGGCGCTTCTGAAGTTACAGTGAAAACACGTTTCTTCATTGTCTTCGTATCACGCAGTGTAATAACTAAAGTGGACCCAGTGTCTTCGATATCATAAACTGACAGGTTACGTAGTTCTTCCCGTCTACAGGTGCCATTAAGCCCAAATATTAATAAGGATTCAGAAGCTTCGGTTAAAAATTTTATGACGTTAGCCATTGTCAAAATTTTAGACTTTTTTGCCTGATATCCATCATTTTGACGTTTTAAAAATGCGAGCATTTTTGAGTGCTTTGAAATATCTACATTTTCCTTTCTATTGAGCGTACATTTCAACACTGAGTAGGTTGACCACAACGTCGAGCTTTTCAAAGACTTTGCCTGTACAGAAACCATATTGGAGTGAATTATTAAAGACAATATTTATTAGATATACCTTTTCAAAGAAGTATGCAAGCAGGACGTTTTCACTTACCCCATGTGCTACTTTTTCTATCCGCCATTTAGAAAATTTATTGTAGCTCTTCTCGTACTTGTCTTTTGACTTGGCTGGCATTAAATTTACGATGGCTTCAGAAGCCGCGGCCAGAATATCTTGGGGTACTTCCAATGCTATTGCTAGTTTTGGAAATCGACTTCGAAATTTTTGTTGGTTGTTTATTTACATAGCGTAACCATGCTTATTGTTGCTATGGTAAATGGCTACCTAACACCTACCTATATACTATTTTAGTTTTTGCACAACCTTTCACATGATTTTTCATATTTTTATATAAAAAATTTGTAGGCATTTCCCTACAGTACATAAAAAAATAGCATGTACAACACGTGAGAAAAGTGTTTTTCGGTGCTCGGCGCGATTTGATCTCGGCTTCGCCTCGATTAAAAAGCTCGCGTCTTGCAGGGAAAAAACACACTTTTCTCAACTTGTTGTACAATATACTATTGCAGTTTTGACACTCAAGATAATCGTCATATCTGCCACACTTATTAGAAGATGTACACAGTGGTCCGTACGACATTTTCCCAGATTTGATTATATAAAACGTAGAAATTACAAGTTGTTTAGCACCGCCCAAGAATCGATGTGCTTCGCTCGATAGCCAGAATACTCAACCAATTTCTTCTCCCACTTTGTTTTAATGGGATCGAAAATGCACTAATCTAAGGGTTGGAGTCGATCAGTAAGGTGACTTAGAAACATCATCAGCTTAATATTGTTATCAATGGCAGCTTGTAAAATACGCACACTGATATGGCTAGCGTGACCATCATACAATAATAAAGCAGTTTGTTCTGAGAGATCATTGGTTTTTCCGAATTTCTGTAACGTGTTTAATAAATTGTTCAGAAAACCAATGGAAAAACTGTGGCTCATCAATCCAAGCGTTGGTCTAAGCACCATAGACTGTTCCTGGACATGCTTTGGCTGATGTCCACCTTCCCTGAACTGCTGCGCAATTAAAAACAATAAGTGGTGCAAGATATTCGCCATCTGCAGATATACAAGCTGAAACGGTTGTTACGTCTCTGCCTGAACGACAAGATACTCTGCTTAAACTCTTTCCCCTTTCACTTAAATCTCGCATTTGGGATGGAACATTATTGTAGCAACTTTCATCGGTATATAATATTAAACACTCTCGGTTTGGTAGATCTAGTCCAGTTTCTTCGGAAAGTCTAGTATGTCTAGAATGCCAAGAAATACCCGATTGTCGGATATGCAAGCTGATAAAATTGAACTGAACAAATGCATTCCATAGGTTCTAGGGTGGTTTTTATTTATATAGATTTTTTTTAAATGTTGACAATCTCACCCTTTACCATTTTTAGAAATAGATAAATAAAAGCCCTGTAAAATTTAAAACCAATTGGATAATCGTAAGACGTGCGTCAATGGGCTTGTCTTGAAGACCTAGAGCAAAATTTAAAAAAAATATGTGTTATTAAATGTTCATAAATTTATTAAAATATACAGCAAAGATACGGAATACATTAGTATTAAACAGGGAAACAATATAAAGAATCCGTGACTTCACAGTAACTTAAAAAAAAAAATAAAATGTAAACGTTGCATAAAAGCCTCTTTTTGCTACTGTCTGGATATTTCTTACGGTAAGTAGTCCTTTACTACTTGTAACAGCAACTGTTTTTGATCCTATTTCTTAGTTAAAACGCTGTTAAAACTTTTCTATGACCTTTAACACCTATTTCAGGCGAATCCTCAACAACATTAAGGTTTTGAACGATCAACAATCCTTTTTTAAATTCTTCGAGAGAGTCCCAAGTGGGAAGATCAGTTAGGACTCGTACACAATTTTTATCACTTGATAAATGCTGCAGATTGAAAATGTGTTGATCACCAAATCATCATAACGGTTACCGATTGTTTGTGCAATATTTTCTTCATCACAAACGTTAAACGATTTTGATTCTTGTCATTTAACACTCTGTTGTTCCTCCTTAACTTTATATTTGATTGTTCAGTTCTATGTACAATTTTTTTTGTTAATTTCAACTGGTTTTCACACTCTTCCTTTGCTAAAGTCACTTTTCTCTTCTCTGTACCTATTCCAGCATCCTTTTCAACATATCATTTTCACATTCTTCGGGAGGCACATTACCTACAGTTGGTACAAATGCAAATTATCAATCAGCACTAATCTACATGCTAGTGAAACGGCCCCATAGGCGCCCTTTGCCTCAAAATGGGGCTACATGATACATGATTTAGTAGTTATCTCACACTCACATACCCACATTGATTGAAAATCTGAAAATCTGCAAAACACAGTTGACACATTCGCCATTTTGGGGAAAACGCTGCCAACATTTCGCTAGGGGAATCTAGTGACTTCCGTTAAAGGGCCAGTCTCTCATTTCTAGGCTCTCTAGTCAAAAGTAGAGTAGAGTGAACCGAACTGGATCCACCCCCCACCACTTAGCTTTGAGTTCAAGGTCAAGGCCACGTTCAAGGCCAAGCGGACGACCAAGATCAAGACAAATTTCAAGGCTACGTTCGAGGTCAAGGCCACGTTCAAGTCCAAGGCCACGCCCCCACACAGCCTCGATTTCAAGGTCAAGTCCAACCATATGTAACCTTGAAATAAGGAAATAAAATCGCAAAGAAGAATCTGCAAAGGTAATAGCGTCTGATAGTCGTGCAGATATAGAAGCCTTGTTGAAAGCTATTGAGATAGTTCAGAGTAAGAAAGGACCGGTGACCGCTAGTGATACGAGTAAAAAGCTGCAACCACTGTTCCGTTCGGCACTTCTGAATAGTATTACGTACAAATTAAATAATTCAAGTTCTAAGTACTACGTGAGTGTAGGGTTTGAGTGGAGTTCACAATTTACCTCAAGTATTATAATACGGAGCGCCAGCGTGGCTCGGTGGTTAGAGCATTGGACTGCGGCGCGGAAGTCTGGAGTTCAAATCCCAGATCGATGCCTGGCGGGCGGCCTACCCAGCTGCTTTAAATAATTGGGGACCTGCGTTCGAAGGTGTAATAATGCGGTTGTCTAATGCGTGATGCTCACCACATCAACACGTGTCATGAATTTGACACGCGACAGCCGGGTGTAACAGCGAGGATACGGAAGCTCTGACCTTCCGCCTTGCAGGCCACCATTATTATTATAATACGGGGTAACAAAAATGACTGGGTGCAGTTAGATGAATGGGAGAGTGGGCAGCCCTAATTGCAAATCAAGAAGTGATTACAAACTCCTTCTATGGTCCCGAAGCTCGTTGGCCTTCTGTGGACGTAGGAAGAAAGAGGATTGTATTCCAAGCGACTCAGACAACGAAGATAATACAATTTGGGAAAGTGGGTATGTCAGAGGTGTGCTTACCGAAGGAAACTGTGGAGGAACTGTGGCGCTGGCAGAAGCTCGTTAAACTTTGAGAATTTCTATAAAGAAATAGTGAAGGGAGTAGTAAACGTTTCTGGGGACACTATATCCAATATAAGGCGTCACACAAAGTCATATACGGTTTAGGACGTAGCGAGTTCAGCGATGAGGAGCTATATAAACAGGAAAAAATGTACAAAAATGGTGCAGCTGTTTGTCGACTATTTCTAGAGGGAGCCGTAGGACAACGCCTCCTTATAGATTTGATGGTTAGTCTTGGTCTGGACGGACACATATGTGAAGTAAAAGAAGAAACATGAAGAAGAGCGTGCGCTTTGTCAAATTTTTTCAAAAATTACAAATTCTACAAAAACCGTACAAAATAGAGCGTTAGTTGAACAGACAAATTTTCTCTAAAATGTTAAGATGAATTCAAAAATGTAATAATATACCGGGTGTTCTATTCGATATGCGCGAATGAACCGAGGAAACGTCCGCTGCGCAGTTCCATTTCTGCTTTGATGCAAGGGAAGGAGATCAACCATATATAGAACCAAAATTGTTCCGCGAACTCGAGGAGAATTAATCCGAGAATTATTCCGGTAAAGCGAGCTTTGCTTCTCCAGGCCGATCCCGCGGCCCTCCGTTAAGGAAGAGCTTTGATCTTGCCTCAGTTGGACCACCAGAATCAGACCAGAATTATACCAGAAGTCTTTCAAAAAATTTAGATTCAGATTCTCGAACGATATCTCCGACCCGTTCCATTAAGTTCATAATTTATTAATTTAAAACGGCGCATACCTGGGATTCGAGAAGCGTCCAGACTAGCCAGTCCATATTCACTTCTTCTTCTTTAGGTGCCTTCTCCTATCGGAGGTTGGTGATCATAACAGCTATTCTTATTTTCGATACTGCTGCCCTAAATAGTTCTACCGAGAAGCAGTTGTACCAGTCTCGTAAATTTTTCAACCAGGATGTTCTTCGTCTTCCTACGTTTCTCTTCCCTGCTATTTTTCCCTGTATAATTAACTGTAGCATACGGTATTTTTCTTCACGCATAATATGTCCGAAATACTCCAGTTTTCGTCTCTTTATTGTATTTATTAGTTCGCGTTCTTTATGTATCTGATGTAGGACTCATTCATCTTCCTTTCTATCCACGATATCCTTAACATACGTCGATATAACCACAATTCAAAGGCTTGAATTTTGCCTATTTCTCGTTTCTTAAGAGTCCACGCCTAAATTCCGTATAGAAGAACAGAAAAGATGTAACACCTCACGAATTTAATTCGGACTTGTATATTTAGGTCCCTATTGCATAGTAAGTGTTTCATTTTTATGAAAGCAGCCCTCGCCGTTTCTATCCGTACTCTTATTTCTTGTACTTGATCGTTATTCTCGTTTATTATTGTCCCCAAATATTTATATTTCCTTACCCTTTCAATGATGGTGTTGTTTATTGTTAAGTTTGCTACATCATTTTTGGTTTTGGATACGACCATAAATTTGGTTTTGTTTAAGTTTAAGTGCAAACCATACGATTCGCTGATTCTATTTAGCCGTTCCATCATTCTTTGAAGATCCGAGATGTCATTCGCTAGCATTACGGTATCATTGGCATATCTAATGTTATTTATGGGTGTTCCGTTTATTATTATTCCGGTTGTTTCCCCTTCCAGGGCTTCCTGAAATATTGTTTCGGAGTATAAGTTAAATAGCAAGGGCGACAGTACACACCCTTGCCTCACTCCTTTTTGAATTTCAATTTCCTCTGTCGTTTCGTTTTCTATTCTAACGTTAGCCTTTTGATTCCAGTATAAATTCTAAATGATTCGTAGATCATGTTCGTCAATCTGTTTGGTCTTAAGTATTTGTATTAGCCGTTGGTGTTGAACCTTGTCAAATGCCTTTTCATAATCTACTAGGCACATATATACATCTATATTCATGTCTAGACATCTTTGCATCAAAACATTAATTCCATATAATGCATCTCTAGTTCCCAGCCCCTTTATAAATCTAAACTGGGTATCGCTGATTTCTTTCTCTAACTTTTTATATATCCTCATGTGTACTATCTTTAAGAAGATTTTAAGCGTGTGGCTCATAAGACTTATAGTTCTATATTCTGTGCAGTCTCTCGCATTATTCTTTTTTGGTAACGCCACAAATGTCGATTTTAACCATTCCCGAGGTATCACACCAGTTTTGTATATATCATTAAATAGATCTATAAGAGGCTGTAATTCTTCATCTTCTATTAACTTTATTATTTCAATAGGGAGCTCGTCTGGGCCGACTGCTTTGCCGTCTTTCATATTTTTTATTGCATGTTTCACTTCTTTTGTTATTTCAATTGCATTTATTTCACTGTGTTCCGTATTCACTTTCGATCTGTTGTCTCCAAATAACTCTTTTATATATTCTTCCCATCTATTCATTCTTCGTTTAGGATCTAGTATTATTGTACCATCTTTTTCTTTTAATAAACCGTATTGTTTTCTTTTAGATGTACCCGTAATCTCTTTAACCTTCTTCTATATGTTAAAAGTATCGTGATTTGCTTGTAACGCTTCTATTTCTTTACATTTTTCCGTCATGTATTTTTCTTTTGCTTCTTTAATTTTTCTTTAATCAATATGTGTAGTTCTTTGTATTTTTCTTGATTCCGATTTTTATTTTTACGTCGTTGTTCCATAAGTTGGAGTATCTCATTAGTCATCCAATTTTGCTTCGGTTTTCTTTGTATGGTGTTTAATTTGTCAGTTGCTACTTGCATTACCGTAGTTTTTATTTTTTCTCATTTTATATTTATATCACTATTTTCTGGTTGATTTTGATTATTTGTTTCTTGTAGATTTTCCCGTAGATTTTTTACTACTTCAGCTTTGATCTTCTCATCTTTCAGCAGCGTTCGATTTAATATTTGTCTATTGTACTTCTTTTTTATCTTTTTTAGTCTCGTTCTTATTATCGCTACTACCGGATTGTGATCAGACCCTACATCAGCGCCCGGGTATGTTTTGGCAGATATTATAAAATTTCTGTATCTTTTATTAATTAAAATGAAATCTATTTGATTTCGTATTATTCTCTCTTCTGTGTGCTTGGGAGATGTCCACGTATACAATCTGCGCTTAGGAAGTTTAAACCATGTATTTACAACAATTAATTCTTTGTTCTGGCAGAATTCTATTAGTCTTTCCCCTCGGTCATTACGTTCGCCTAGACCATAGCAACCAACGCAGTTGTCAACAGCTCCTTTGCCTATTTTGGCATTGAAGTCACCTAAAATAATAGTTATATTTTGCTTTTTAACTATCTTAAGCAATTCGTCGAGTTCTTTATAAAATTTTTCTATTTCTTCTTCATCTTTCTCTGCTGTTGGTGCATAAATCTGTACAACATTTATTTTGCCAATCTGGGATTCTAACTGTATCATCATTATCCTTTCGTTGTATCTTATGATATTTGCGACTGACCTGCTTATTTCCTTTGTTACCATAATTGCTACTCCGTATTTATGTTCGGGATCCTCTATTGTTCCAGAATAGTACATAATACCATTATTAGTCGCGCACTCACCGCTCCCTGGCCATCTAACATCAGATATTCCTAATATATGTATTTGCAATCTTTCCATTTCTGCTACCATGTTATGCATCTTTCCTGATTGAAACATACTTTGCACGTTCCATGTTGCTATTTTAGTCTTAGATGTTAATTTAAATTTACTCGTTATTTTCTCTGCTACTTTCAATGCATTTCCTCCCGGAGATCCGATTGGGGAAATTGATACTCCGGAAAATTTTGAATTGAAACCAGCCATTATGATTTAACTAGGGATATCCATAGGGATCTTTAATGTTGTAGCTTCCCGTTGCTTTCAACATTATATGCCATTGACCCGACCGGTTCATCTGCCTTTAAATGCGCTTTCACACACTAAGGGCAAGAGAGTGCCCTAACTGTATTTTGCTCCGCCACCTTAGTGGTTATAAGCTGTTGGCATCATACAGGTTATCGCTTATCCCGACGATATTCGGTGTACTAGTTTTGGTCCGCCCCGGATATCTTACTTTTCCGGTCCCCGTCATATCTGACGAGCTTTCCCCTATCCGCCACCTGGGGAGGCGCCCGATGGGGGGACTAGTAACCCCTCACGGGTCCATATTCACGAAACCTCCATAAGTTCGTAATTTAATACCACGTTTACCAGAAGATCAGGACACGTTACCCCAGCCAATTTAAAGTTCCAAAAGCTCCGTAGTTTCGGAAAGGGACGTTTAGGCGCGCACCTTTAGGGGCGTATTATTAGGCGCGAAGCCTTTAGACGCCGGCGCTATCAGGCGCGCGTACGTTTAGGCGCCGCAACTTTTGACGCGGGGACAGTTAGGCGCCACGTAAACACGTTTCCGGATGGTTTGAATATATACTGTATTACCTAACTGGAAATAGTTACATAACTACCTCTTTCATAACAAACGTAGAAACTAGTTATTTATGTTAACTATTCGCAAAAGGTGAGCTGTTCTTTTAAGTCGGAACATTTTCAATAACTAAAATATCCATTTTGCACGTGTTGCAATTTTCGTGTAAAAACTGAAATTTTGAATATTACATTTTCACATTTCTAAATGATTAATGTTATTATCTTAAATTTTCGTAAAGGCAGCTGTGCTCTTGTATTAGTAGGTTTTCATATCGATAGTCAACAGCAAGGAACTGCCCATCAAAACAATATATGAATATCTTTAAATATTTATAATTATTGAATGGAGACTCCGATCTTTAAAAACTTTTCATTAAATCATTGCTCTGATATTTGCATAAAACACTGCCTAGATATCACATATCATTTATATCAATTTTTGACAAAAGAAATCTAGTGTTATTTTGAAAAATGGGTGCTGCTTAAATTTTGGAAGACACATGGCGAAAAGAGATGTTCACAAAATTTAAAAAACATTTGGAACCAGAAGATACTTAACCGTGAAAGCCTCAGAAATCATCCAGAAGATACTTCGTCAATAAATTGTTGCATACAGGGTGTTCAAAACATGCCATACAAAATTCCAAACGTTAAGCAAATAAAATTGCAAAAAATAACAACCTCTAAATTTTTTAGTGCTTTATATGAGCAGTATGTATTTATGTATTCTCTAAATCAAAAGTTAAAAGTTAATAATTATTCGAGTGGCCACTTTTTTGTTGCTCAGAGTACGCTAATTACGTCAGTTGGCGTAATTTTAAAGTAATTGGTTTTCAACACTTCTTTGGAAAGAGTGAAAGAGGTGTTGGCATAAAAGAACATTTTTTATTGAGAAACTAAAGAAACATAAGAATACACATATTTACATTTATTATTATTTAAGTGTCTAAGTGATAAATGTGAGCAAGGCCTTTAAGATAATCAACAATACCTCTGTTTCTAAAATCTTCGACAATACTCTTTATATTTTGGTCGGCTCGTAAATACTTATTTAATTTTTCTTCGGGTTGTCCACCTGCAATTAGCTGCTCCAGTGCCAACTCCCGACCATGTTGGGTCGTTTTTAGCTCATCTATAAATTTCCATAGCACTGGATGATTCATGCCCAATTGGGTCTGCAGGCGACGATGAGCTGCTTCTGCATAATTGTTGATTCGATCAGTATTTGTCAAAACTCTTCCATACGTGGACCACAAACTTGCTGGAAATATTGCAGGCCTTCTCCCGTTACCCCGACGATTGGGACGTCCAACATAATTGTCTTCAAACCATTGTAAAAGGGGTTGCAAATCCTGTGGAAGTTCGTTTTCGAGTTCTTCGATTGCGGCGTCTAAATTATTAATTGGCACAAATGTCAATGAGCTTATCATTCGGCATTTTAATGCAAAGTCCGCGTCATTATTATATTGCCTCAAAAGATTTAAATTGGCAAGTTGTTTCTTGATATTTTTCGTTAGATGAAAAAAACATCCAATAATTTTAACAAATCTGCTATGATACGCGCACAACTTCCTTTTACAGTGATCTTATCATTAGCCAAACATGTTATATTTAATTTTTAAGCATTTGTCAAAAATTTTCAAAAATTAAAAATTCTACAGAAACCGTACAAAATAGAGCGTTAGTTGAAGGGACAAATTTTCTCTAAAATGTTAAGCTGGAAAAATAGGAGTTAATAAAAAAAATAGAGAAAAAAAACAAAAGAAACCCATTTTAGAAGTATTCAACTGGAAAATCACCTATCTCACATCAATACACATTAAGAATGTGATAAAAACGTAAAGTTTGAAAAAAATCGTTAGAGCCGTTTTTTTACCGAAAAAACTAAAAAATCACAAGAGTAAATACCTACTTCAGGTTATGCGATTTTCTTCAAAAGCTTGCTGTCGCATTTAGATAGTACACAAAACTTGTAGATGAAGTTTCAACGCCATACCTCTTTTCGTTTTTGAGACAGATACAGAGCAATGAACAAAACCATTAGCTTTATGCCTGTATAGGATGCGAATCTGGTTTGTACCATAAATCACTCTTGTATGAATAATACTGTGATCTCAGATTCATTTTATGTAAATTATGACGCTCAGGGTTGGAAAATGAAATTTTCTGTAAAAATAGTTATTATTATTATTATGAAAATGACATAAAGTTGACAGAAATACATTCCAAAAATTTCAAATTATACAAGATGTAGTATTCTGTACTTACAGAATATAAACCTGTTAATCAACAGACGATACAATTCGGAATGCATTTATTTTGTCACCCCTATTTACAAAATTGCCATGCGTGTCAGTCAAGAGCATACATTTAAAAATCGCACATATATTACACAGGGTGTTTCACTTAAAATAAGAAAATTTAGATTGGCTTTGATAACCCAGAATGTGGAAGAAAGCTGAATAATACGTCAAATAATTAACCATATGTTACACGTAAGTAGAGGGAAGTGGATGGTTCTGGAACCTCCCCCCACCACTTGACCTTGAGTTCAAGATAAGACCACGTTCAAGCCCAAGATCACGTTCGAAGCGAGGCCACGTTTAAGCCCAAGCTCACGTTTGAAGCGAGGCCACGTTCGGAGCGAGGCCACGTTCAAGGTCAAACCCGCGTTCGAGGTTACGTTACGTTAAAAAATTCAAGGTCAAGATCGCGTTTACGGCCAAGGGCATAGAAAGAGTTAAGTAGTGCTTAGAACAGACTGCGCTTAACACATTTATTAAAAAAATGTGGGCATTGAAGTAAACGTCCAGGATACTTCATGTCTAAATTATGACTCGACTAGGATTCGAACCTAGGTCCCCCTGTTCATCCGCAGTGGTACCCGCAGCCGAGGGTATCTTTATCGCTAGACCATCGAGTCTGATAGAATATTTGATTACTCATCCAGAGTACTTTCGTAGAGTGAAAGATACGCATAATTTAATAAAAAGTTTTATTTAAGATGCACATACAAAGAGTAATTACAGTAGTGGCTAGACTAAATGATTATAATACCAACAGATTAAGAAATACGTTACAGACATACACATTAGAGCGAATAAAATAGTGCTTAAAACAATAGTAGATATACAGCAGGAATTATCCGCGGGTGAGAGCAGCTTCTTCAAGACATCAGGTTTATTTTTTAGCAAAATCGTTTGCCAATTCGTATCTACCGCATATGAAGGGAAATGGTATTTTATCTTGAACGTCAAAACGTTATGTTCAGTAAAGTTGTTCATCGTATTTTAAAAACGGAAATAGTTGTCAAGGAACTGGTATCCATTTTACGCAACGTCACATTGTGTACTCCATCATTGTAGGCGAAAAAAGCTGAACTGCACCGTGGCGGTTGAAGGACGTAGAGAATCCCATCATGAACTGCAGCGAGAGCAACCAAAAATTGTATTGGTAGCATGTACATCAAGTCGATGGCAACTAGTGAATGGTTTGGTGCCGCACTTTGCATCACTTATGACAACAGCAACCTTTTGTTTTGTCGGCCGCGCTCGTTCCATTGTTGCCAGCTACATGTACTCAGGAGGAAATATGCATCACGTCGAAAGGTTGCATAGTCAAGTCTTGTATGGTTTGTAATTGCTGGTAGACCTTAGCAATTTTGCAGTTGGGTGACCAATGGAGGTGTTCAGATAGGGTTCGTCATTGCGTTCTCAACCAGAAATCTGAACTCCGCAGTAGAAACACTGTACACAATTAATCGTATCGCTGATGTAAAAGAAACCGGCATCTGCTAGCGATTCTGGAGTTTGACTCCGACTCCAATGGCTGAACGTTCGTAGCCGTTTGGAGTAGCTCGCAAAATCTGGATATCGAGGTTCTGAGCTCATGATGGCAACTAACTACGTGCACGTTTGTGAAAGTTTTATATTCTACAATTCAAGGTCACACTCTCGAAGATCACAGCAACGCCATATAAACTTTGAAAATAAAACCATCGAAATATTTGTAAATATATTTATTTATTTCCAAGTATAAGTTATATATGTAACTTCCCCATCCTCCAGTAGGCCTAGGTACCGGTCCATTGGCTTGAAGATATGGGTCTGCCACCACACAGCTGACGATCCGTCGAAGGCTGCAGGCCACGTCCGTAAGGTGGTCGTCTCCGCTAGGGTCTCTCCGTGTAGGTTCATGGCGTACTCCATTGTGACCACTGCCTGGAGAGACCGTTGAGAGGATGCTGGAGGGCAACTAGCCAAAAACCGGCGAAAATGACGGTAAAATTGTTCGGCGTTCTTGAAGTTAGTTGCCATAGCTGCTTGATGATTATGGTAGGCGCTGCAGGATTATGGCAACTGCTACAGAAAACAGGCAACTTAATATAGGAGCGTAGTCAAGGATGGAGACGTAGAAGGTCAAGGGCCTTACCTTGAGATTCACATATAAAGCGTAACGTTTTTCCACCACAGCTACCAGTCATCATGCCTGATATTGTTGTTGATGCACTCTTTGAAGATGCTCCCACATTTTACAAGGAGTTTGAATACTTCATCACCTCCGAACCGCGACCTCCATCAGCTCGTCAACTCCAGGCTGCCGTAACAATAAACTATTCGATGAGCCTTAGAAGCGGGCGTCTATGGCAGTCGACCCTCCTGAGGACGCTACCCACCACATACGAGGGCGACCCATTCCTGTGGTGGAGGCAACATGTGGAGGTCCCCATTCAGCGCTTTCTCGCTCAATTATTAGATGGGGGTATAGTATATATTACTTATTGTTGGACTGATTAAATATATGTGTATATAAAGGTGTCTGTGTTTTTATTGCACTCCTAGCGACATCTATGGTTATTGATATTTTATAAGTAGAAGCCCACGCTTTCGGTATTCATATCAAGTTCAAGTTCCCATCTGACTTTCAAAGTGTAAACACGTCTGCTACGCCTTGTTATCTTTGGAAGTGCCGAGTGTCGAACTATCTATTTGATAACATGCATCATACCACTTCAAAACTGTATGTACAATACAAATCTAATACTGTAATAAACGTAAATGTTAACCCATGTTTCCAATGGGAAACGGTTATGGCCCCGGGCCGCCGGGTGCACCAGCAGCCCCTGAAAATTATGGATTTACGTTCAGTATTCCTAACGTACAAGGTTATCCATTTGCCCAACAACAAAATAACTACAACAGCCAGCCTAATCCACAACCCGTATATTCCACGCATTATCAAACATACCCGTCATCTCCCTTATTAATAAATCCGCAACCACTGTCTTTTTCTCAAGCCGTGCAAAATAGCACAAACCAACAAATAATGAATACCGCAAATAATAATTTCAATCCCGAAGACTTTAATCCGAACGTAAATACAAATTTAATCGAAGAATTGGACGCAGATACCAGCAGCCTTGACGACGCGCAAGATACCTCGACAAAACCAAATAATGATTGGCAAACAATTAAAAAACGAAAAAGAAACAAACCAAATCCAAGCTCTTATCGACAACAACTCATCCCTACGAATACGTCAGATACATACGAGGTCCTCTCACAAATTCAAACCGACAATGCTAACCAAGAGCAAGCACCTAATAATCAACAAACTAAAACCGTGAAGCCACCACCAGTCTATATCCACGGAGTAAACAACTACAATGAAATGATTAAAAATATCACTAAAATCCTAGAGAAAGAACAATACCACACAACAGCTTTGCAAAACGATAAAATTAAAATCAATACTAACACAATAGACTCATACAGAAAACTTACCAAACACCTTAAAGATGAAAAAATATTTCATCACACATACCAACTAAAGGAAGAACGTGCATACAGAGTGGCTATCCGAAATCTTCACCACTCTATACCATTGTCAGAAATAAAAACAGAACTTGGGGCTCTCGGTCACATAGTACGTAACATTATCAACGTACGTCATAGAGTGACTAAAGAACCTTTATCGCTGTTTATGGTAGACCTAGAACCCAAAGAAAACAACAAAAAGATTTTCGATATCAGACATCTAAGTAATATGATTATAACAGTTGAACCTCCCAGGAAGACACAAAACATACCTCAGTGCACCCGCTGTCAAGAGTACGGCCATACGAAAACGTACTGTAATAAACCATTTGTCTGTGTCAAATGCGGTGGTAGTCACGCAACCAATATATGTAAGAAAACCCCCAACACTCCCGCCACCTGCGCTTTATGCAATGGACAACACCCAGCCAATTACAAGGGGTGCTCTGTATACCAAGACATCCAGAGAGCCAGAAACTCAACATTCAGAGGACTCACAAACAAAACCAGACCACACCAGTTTCCACCAAACATAGCTGAATTCCCACCACTCGCAAAACAAAATGTTAATATAAATCCAGAAGCCATGAATCATTCTTACCACAGACCACCCTTCCTGCAACCACCAGATAGAAGACATCCTACTCATACGCCCAACGAACAGCAGACAAGCATCAATCAAATGTTCTCTAACTTTTTAATGGAATTTAAAGCAATGTTTTCGCAGCTTATTAGTCAAAACAGCATGGTTTTAAACATGCTTTCCACTGTTATAAGTAAACTAGCTTAATAATGGCGAACTCCCTCCGTTTAGCCCTCTGGAACCCCAACGGCATATCAAACCACATATCTGAAATAATAATATTTTTGCAACTACAAGATATCGATGTGTTACTCGTTTCAGAAACCCATGCAACCGCTAGAACGGTAATCAAAATTCCATTCTATTCTATATATCTCTCCAATCACCCAGATGGTACTGCACATGGCGGGTCAGCTGTAATCATCAAAAACTCAATCGCCCACCATGAATGGAACTCCTTTCATACTGACAAAATTCAAAGCTCGAGCATAAAAGCTCAAGTCCTACCCTACCCACTAATCATAGCAGCAGTATATAGCCCGCCCCGACACGCTATCTCCACCGAAGAATACGTAGAACTGCTTCAATCTCTTGATGCTAAATTCATCATTGGAGGAGACTGGAATGCCAAGAACGTAGCCTGGGGATCGAGACTAAATAATCCAAAAGGGCGTAACCTTCTCCGTGCAATACAAAACCACAATTGCAACTACCTATCAACCGGAGAACCCACTTATTGGCCTGCGGACACAAATAAAATTCCTGATTTGCTCGACTTTGCTATTTTAGTCCAGTGCATTTATCCGAAAAATAGATGTAACCTCGGAAAAAATCCTAGAGAGCTGAAATTTGGTTTACACCTACCTTTCATCTTTCCAAATAAGGGTTGAGAAGTCCCCAACGATCCGTTGTACGCATAACTTCTTAGAGTGCTCAGAAGGTCGATTTTTCGGTTTTTCAACTATATCTTCGTTCCTATCGACTTTACGACTACGAAGGTGCAATAACAAAAGAAAGGTAACAAAATTCTCTACAAAAAAGGTTATCTATAGTTTTTACAGAGAAGCAACAATTTTCATGGAAATTCGGTAGGAAGGTTATGAGTTTAGGAAATATCATTGTTCTGCTTCTGAAGACGCAGCATCGCTATCTTTTGAAGACGTTGAACAGTCAAATAATGTTGGTGAGTTGAAAAATTTGACGGCAAAATTTCTGAGTTACAAAATAAAAGCCCTACTAGTGTGGGGACAATATTTCGTTATGATTACTGTTGCAAAGGAATTTGTAAGAGCAGAAAGAATGGGAAATTGGAAGATGCATTTAACTGCTGTAAAAAAATGCTACCATATTTTCACGCAGCAGGACATCTGTTTTATGCAAAATCGGCAAATTTGTATATTCAGGACATGGAGGGATTAGAAACTTCGATGAAAAATGAAGCTTTTAAAAAATTCACTGGCAACTCTTAACTATGTCCATACAAATTTTGGTGAAAAGGCGTTGATTGTTTTTGATGGGTATAACAACAGCAGACACAATGCGAAAGCTATGTAATAACTTCGCCGATCTTCAAAAGCGTCAGACGTGTTTATGACGAGACAATGAATGTAACAGTCAGCCAGGAAACGTTTCTTTCTAAAAGCAACAACAAATGCAAATTGATATCGATGCTGTCAGAGAAATTCGAAGCCACAAATTTCCTCGTCGAACAGGCTGAGGGTGATGCTCACGTTGTCATAATTGAAAGAGCACTGAAACATTCATTTACAAATACAACCGTTGTTGTTGAAGAAGATATTGATCTTTTGGTTATTTTAACGGCTCGAACACCTGTTGGGAAAGATTTCTTTTTCTCAAACTGGGCAAAGGAGCAGTCCAGCAAGAAGCGTTCTCTTCCCGAAGTTTCAATCAACATGAAAAGAGCAAGGACCATATTTTATTTTTACATGCGTTCTCTGATTGCGATACAACATCTGCTCTTTTCCATAAGGGAAAAACAGGAGCTCTGAAATTATTGCAAAAAAGACAGGACTTACAGAATGCAGCTTAAGTTATCACTAAAAGTGATGCTCTCCACAAATCAATTGCTCATAATGGATTACTATATTTTTCGGGCATACATATCGCTCCAGTTAAGGAAGATTCCATAAACACCTATCGTTATTTGTGCTTCGCTAAATCCGTAGGTAAAGACAAATCTGCAAGGTTAAGCCTATTACCACCTAGAGCCAAAGCAGCTGAAGAGCATCTCTACCAAGTCTACTATCAAGTACAGACTTGGTGGGGTAATAAATTGAATCCAGAAGATTGGGGATGGATATTGAAGGACAACTTATTGCAAGTAAAAAATCATCAGCACCTTCTGCTCCGGACTGTTTTCTAAAAATGATTATTTGTAATTGCACGAACGGCTGAGGACCACTATTGGAACTCGTCTACACACCAATTTGCGACCATTGTCACGGACAAACTTGTTTGAACGCTGCACCAATGGAGGATTCGCAGGTAACCGAAATCGAAAGCGACCAGAATATTGACAATCCAGACTTCGATTCTATGTATGCCTTTGAGCAAGGGTCTTTGCTCTTATCAACAATATTCAAGATGAATAATAATATTTCCTAAACTCATGACCTTCCTACCAATTTCCGTGAAAACTGTTACTTGTATGTAAAAACTATAGATAACCTTTTTTGTAGAGAATTTTATTACCTTTCTTTTGTTATTGCACCTTCGTAGTCGTAAAGCCGATAGGAACGAAGATATAGTTGAAAAACCGAAAAATCGACCTTCTGAGCACTCTAAATAGTTATGCGTACAACGGATTGTTGGGGACTTCTCAACCCTTATTTGAAACGATGAAAGGTAGGTGTAAACCAAATTTCAGCTCTCTAGGATTTTTGCCGAGGTCACACCCTAAATGCATTGGACTATTTCCTGTGGTATAGCGAACACATACATAAAGGTAGAATCAAATTATGACCTGTCCTCTGACCACACCCCAGTTCTAATTACCTTAAGTACTTCCATTATCACCAAACAATCATCCCCAAAACTCTGCACCAAGAACACTAGTTGGGACCATTTTAGAGGTATACTGGATCACGAAGTTAATCTAGCTATTCGAATTAAGGACGCACACGACTTAGACGAAGCAACTCAGTACTTAACCACAATAATACAAAACGCGGCATGGCAAGCCACACCCAGTGAAACAAGCACCCACCCGGCAGATATCAACATTCCTCGTCACATACGACATCTTGTCACAGAAAAACGCAAGGCACGAAAAAGTGGCAGCGAACTAAACAAAGACAAGACAAGACTTTATATAATAGGCTCACTCATCAACTCCACAATGAACTAATAAAAGTTAGAAATGACACCTTCCAGCATTACATCACCAACTTATCACCTATCGACCACACGATATGGAAGGCAACAAAAAAGTTTAAAAGACCGACAGTATCGATACCTCCAATCAAAAAGCTCGATGATACATGGGCCAGATCAGACAAAGAAAAAGCAGACACATTCGCCGACCATCTCGCTACTGTTTTTTCAACACCTCAACCGGTAGGGAACAACGATGACACCGAAATTTACTCATTTCTTGATGTGCCTTGCCAAATGTCCTTACCACTCAGACCTTTCTCACCAGCCGAAGTAAGCCGTCAAATCAAACTAGCTAACCCTCGTAAAGCACCTGGCTATGACTTAATAGTAGGAGAAGTTTTGCAAAACCTTCCACGAAAAGCCCTAGTGTTACTTACCACCATATACAACAGCATCCTACGACTCTGCTACTTCCCCGCTCAGTGGAAACATGCCTTAATCATTATGCTTCCTAAGTCTGGCAAACCCCCCACGCAACCTTCCTCCTACAGACCCATCAGCCTGTTACCACTAATGTCCAAATTATTTGAAAAGTTGCTCCTCACAAGAATCCATGAAACTGTAGACCTAGACCAAATTATCCCAAACTACCAGTTTGGCTTCCGACAGCATCATTCAACTATTCACCAAGGACATCGAATTGTTAACAGTATTATGGAGACCTTAGAGACTAAGCGCGTATGTACAACGGTATGCCTAGATATAAAGCAGGCTTTCGACAGAGTCTGGCACGCTGGTCTGCTACATAAAATTAAACTCCATTTCTCAAGCGAGTTATATCTAATACTAAAATCATATTTAACTGAAAGAACCTTTCAAATCAAAGTAAACAACACCACTTCTGAATACCGGGAAATCACCTCCAGAGTGCCGCAGGGCAGCGTTCTAGGGCCGCTACTTTATCTTCTCTATACCTCCGATACACCTACAACCGGTAATACTCTACTTGCCATGTTTGCTGATGATACAGCTATTCTCTCAGTCAACGAAAACCCAATAACTGCAGCAGTCCATGTACAAACTCACCTAGACATCTTACAAACCTGGTTTAACAAATGGCGAATTACAGTTAATAGCGATAAATCCTCACAAATTACGTTCACTAACAGACGCGTTGTAAGTCCACGAAACAGTATCAACAATGCTCCCATACCTCAGAAGACTGACATCAAATACCTTGGACTACATCTGGACCACAAGCTAACCTGGAGCACACACATAAAAGCCAAACGGAAACAAATAGATATCAAAATTAAGCAAATGAATTGGCTCATCGGTAGACGCTCCCAACTCTCACTTTCGAACAAACTACTGCTGTATAAGTGTATTATCAAACCCATCTGGACATATGGGATCCAACTATGGGGCTGCGCTAAAGCATCCCATACAAAAATCCTGCAGCGATGCCAGTCAAAAATTCTCCGCGGTATAACCAACGCTCCTTGGTACGTCACCAATGAAACTCTTCATACTGACCTAAGAATTCCGTACGTAGCCTCAGAGATCCAGAGACTTGCCCAAACATACACATACAGCCTGCCAGGACATGGAAACCAACTCATAGAACAGCTCTCCAATCAGCAGAACGTCACCAGACGACTAAAACGACAATGGCCACAAGACCTACCTGTGTAAACATCCAGAACTCTTAGTGATTAACTTACGGGAAGAAGGCGTTGGCCGGATCCCTTACTGACATGTCAAACCACATAAGATTTACTTATTACTCGTGTACGAGTAGATTGTAAATAAGCAACTTCAATAAAAAAAAAATATCAAGTTCGACGCTTGAGCAATGCCTATCGATAAATTTGGCAAACATATGCATACGAATTCCACGTCACACCCGCAGGTGTTTGTGGTTGAAGGGCTAAGCGAGCCTTTATATTATGAACGAGATTTACAACTAGTATGCGGCGCCTTCAATGATGATAGATGGTATATCCTAGCGCATGGTGACATCGAATATACTATTCCCTTCCTTGAAGCTGAAACAACAAATGTCTTACTTTATCCCGAAAATACCCAAATTTATATCAACAAGATGGAGTCATATAAATTACACGAAATGATCGGGATGACATTAAAAAAGAGTGATATGCTAAAATTTTGGGCAGTCCAGCCAAATATGCTATATGTGGAATTTCAACTCAAGGTTCCCATAATTGTTGAGTCCAAAAGGCAGTGCAGTAAACATGACTTCAAGGTCAGCATTTACGGTCACCTCCTACCACATGTAACCTTGGAAATGTGAAAATAAAAGCGCGTAGAAGAGTCTGCAAGGGTAGTAGCATCCGATAGTGGTGCAGAAATGGAAGCCTTGTTGAAAGCCATCGAGGTAGTTCAGAGTAATAAAGCAAGAAAGCCGCAACCACTGTTCTGTCCGGAACTTCTGAATAGTAGGACGTACAAATTAAATAAATCAAGTTCTAAGTACGTCAGTGTAGGGTTTGATTGGAGTTCGCAATTTAACCCAAGTATTATAATACGGGGTGTCAAAAATGACTGGGTGCAGTTAAATGAATGGGAGTGGACAGCCCTGATTGAAAATCAAGGAGTGATTTCCAACTACTTCTATTCTCTCGACGGTGAGTGGCCAGCTCTGGAAATAGGAAAGAAAAGGATTGTATTTGAAGCGATCCAGACAAGGAAAATAATCAAATTGGAGGAAGTGGTTTTGTCAGAGGTGCGTTTAGCGAGCGAAACTGTAGAAGAATTGTGGCGCTTGCAGAAACTCGTGGAAGTGCGATTCGCACAATTAAAAGCGTTGCACTTTGAGAGTTTCTATAAAAAAATAGTGAAGGGTGTAGCAAACCTTTGTGGAGACTGTTTAGTAAATGTATGGTCTGTAGTGGATCAGCTGGAGGAGAACTCTGAAAAGACTGCGTGTATGGTGGAAGTGCTAACGTTCGCGACATCGAAGTGGAATCACTCAGTCGTCAGTTGGCAGTGTAGTCATGTGGATGAATTATAGAGAGGCTGCTCGACCGGCTGCAAGAGACGTACCTAGTGCGGTTGAACGATTAGTGAGTTCGTTAAAGGATTTAGCTTTTGAAGCGTCGCACGAAGTCGTATATGGGTTAGGACGTTCCGTATTCAGTGACGAAGAGATGTATAAAAAAGAAAAACAGTACAAAAATGTGCAGCTGTCGGTCGACTATTTTTAGACGGAGCCATAAATGAAGGCCTCCTTGTAGATTTAATGGATAGTCTTGGCCGAAAATGGCATATGTGTGAAGTAAAAGCCTTTATAGATAGGAAGGAAAATGAAGAAGAGCGTGCAGTTTGACGACTCGACGAATAAATGATCAATTTGCATACGTGGACGTATGCGTATCGAGAAACTCGAAAAGGACGGTGGGAACGGGAATGTGTGGATAGGTTGCGGTTCCATCGGAGGATACTTACTATGGATGAAGTACTGCGAGACGTCTTGTGGGCCGAACATAGGCAGACAATTTATGTAGAACGCTTTTCCACTAGTACGTAGATGTTTAATCCATGTAGTTAAACTATATATATTGTAAACAAATAAAAACAATAAAAATTAAAAAAGGTCGTTTTATTCCATTATGTAGTGATTATAAAGATGATACACTTTAGATAAAGCGCAATAACAAATCGATTTGGAATGATATAAACAAGCGGGTTGTGATGCGGTGAGGGCTGGTCTTTTTTCCACTTCGATGATTGGGACGGTAGTAAAGCGGCGTAGAAAAGTTGCCTTTTCTCGACCTTTCACATATACTTCGGTGACACCTTGCAGAAGACGTCGCAAGATTGCAGGAAACATGTATGCTGGAGTAAATCCCTCATTCCAGTCGATGCAATGGTGATTAGTCATTACCCACTGGGCTTGTTGTTGTAAATGAGGTGTTAAGGAATTGAAGGCAAAAGGGGATTTAAAAACGTAGTGAGATACTGAGGTACCGTCGTAGGAGGCCAATTCTTTTGGGCTAAAGTGCTTATCTGACGTCTTAAAACCTTGAATGTCGATAATGATCTTCATCGTATTAGGTAGATGGAGGACGGTCTAGTTACGCTAAAAGTCGAGGTGCAACTGAAGTGTTTTGCGAAATTACAGTTGTTTAACTGCTTTTGAAAATGCGTTGTAAGTAAAAACCCGATCGTGAAGAACGAGACAATACGCGGTTGTGTTAGCTGGCACGGTAACGGAAGTTTCAAATTCAACACGAAAAACGACGGCGTTTGCATGAAGGTAGTCTTTTTGATGGGAACAATCGATTACAACAATGGGTGCTTTGTCTGCAAAGTCATGGCGGGAGAAGAAGGGCTCATCGATTTTGCTATAATAAGATGATTGAAACTTGGAATACATGTCGTATAATGTTGCGTAATGATTGAGTGCATAATTGTTATGTAAATTGTCGTATGGGAATCGTTCGGTGTTCAGATAAACTCGGAAATTGGTAAAACCAATTTTATCGAAATTAGCATTGTCCTTAGCGATTAGCCCCGAACGACCTGATTGAAACCCTACGATGACATATCTGGGGGTTTGTAATTTTGTGCTTGTAGCGATAGCGTGAGAATGTTGAGTCACAGCGTGAACACCAGGTATGATATGAAGCTGCCAGCTGCGAAATGCGACGAGTGTCAATATTTTTATTGATGTATTTGGTCAGGGCTAATTCTTGAGCAAGACCTGGAGTGATATGAGGAACCTTCCAATATAGTTTGTCAATCGGTATTGCTGCGAATTAATACGAGTTCTTGTCGGATGTTAAGTATTACTTTTCCATAATCTTCCGCGAATCCTAACAGCATTCTCAACGGTATGCAGGCACTAAAGTTACCTTCCTGATCGGTAATGGGAGGATCGCCACCGGCAAACCAACCTGCATTTTGAAGGTTTTTAACGTCAGCGGAACTGTAGGACACATATCCCTTAAGAGTAGACGTAATACCAGGTTTGGTGACAACGACGCCATTGATTTCGTATCGGATTTCGCTAAATAAATGAGCCAAACCATTGTTAAGGAATTTAGCCGTTGTAACTTCACCGTTTTCCTTCCGCAACTTTGCCTCTAGGTACAGATAGCTCAGCCCGGAAAGAGTTGACATATCTTCTGGAATTGGAATTCGAATTTCATCGTTATAGTCAAAACGGTTTGTATACGGTTGATGTGTGTGCAATTGATTGCTAATGATGGAAGTGTCGATGAGGACTCG
Organism: Agriotes lineatus; assembly: GCA_940337035.1. Lineage (NCBI taxonomy): Eukaryota > Metazoa > Arthropoda > Insecta > Coleoptera > Elateridae > Agriotes > Agriotes lineatus. The sequence continues at coordinate 49,014 of CALNHX010003851.1, read as the reverse complement.
CTCTCCAATATTTAAAATACTCATTGCACTATTGTAAAGCCCAAGGACCGCAAGAAGTCTCTGTTTGCTATAGTTAGCTGCGTGGTGGACGAAGCCGTACTGATCTTACGAGGGTGTGGGCGACGATTCTTATAGGAAGTGAAGCAGGAGCGGTACGGAGTAGTGAATCGAAAAGCCATTACAGTTTCTTTAAATGTAATGTTACCGTGACGGTCTCCTTACTAAAACTGACGGGATTATCCGATTGGTCTAGTATTTTAATAGTTAAGTTAGTGATCTGTTTTGTGCTGATCGGTAGATAGATGACTGGGTTAGGGGTTTCCACTATTTTGTACCCGGGCGGTACTATGGGGAAGAACTGTTGAATGATATGGCCGGGCTTACCATTTTTATATGAACCAACGGAGATGTTGCAATGAATAAGAATGGAGTTGATGTTCAAAATTTTCGTAACATGTTCAGCTGTGTGCCACCTATCTACAGCATAAACTTTTTTCTCAAAGCCTAACATGTCCCGGATAGTATGGTCGCTTTGAAAGTCGATTGGAACGGTGGACTTTATTTCGGTTTTTAAGGTGCTGTTGTTTCCACGTAGCAGTACCTGTTTAACACCCACATCAGAATCGAGTTGGTTATGTAAAAATTCGGCAATGTCCGTAATTTCATATGCTCCCTCCGGTATAATAATAGGAGGTTCTCCAACAAGATGAAATTTATTGTTGGGAGGTCTAACGTTTGGAATAGTATAGTAGGTTTCGAAACTTAACAATCCCAAGACGTATTCGCTACCATCGTCTAAGAAAATGGGAGGGTCAAAATTTGCAGTAAGAACAGATGAATCTCCCGTAAGAGTGAATATACTGGACATGATGAAGCGCAACACTTAAACTGACGACAAAAGCGGTTTCGCAAAGTTATATAAGAATTTGAGACACAAATGTCCGCGAGTTTTTGATATCTATTAGAGTTGTACATAAATGTGTTGTTGCTACCGTCGCTGCGAAAGTAGTTTACTAATTCGGAACAAACTCCTTCCGACCTATGCTGTCGAAATACAGAACAAATCGATCCGCTTTAATGTAAGCTGTCCAATGTGTGCCAGGTCCAACATCATCGTCTAAGTTAGTAACACCACATTCTGGTTGACGATTTTTGTCGGGTAGGTCCTCTCGCATAAATATTCCCCTAAAATGGGGAATTTCTAAGCGTTTAACGTACTGTGCAATATCGATGTTCGTCAACGCTCGGCGTGGTAGCTTCAACGGTAGTTTTTTGACTGATACGGTCGTAGATATAGCCCTTTTCCTCAAACAATGGATTCCATAGCTTTGTTATGCCGCTCCTTTTCCTGGAGATCCTTTTTAGCAGCCTTTGATTCCCCTACCGCTTTAGCGACTGCTGCTGCACCGCCTCCGAGGGATCTCAATGCTCCTAATGTAGCAAGTATGGGTACAAGCGACAATATACCTCCTCTCTTGGAAACAGGTACTACTCTAGAACGAATTCGGCGTTTCCTTCGCGATTTAAAAACGACAGCGCCTCCAATACGTTTACGCCTACTACACCTTGTACGCTTCCGTTTTCTAGATACTCCCGTACCAAATTTTTGCGCAATATCGACAATAGGTAGTGCACGCCTTCGTTTCCGGGAGACTCTCACACCAACAGTGGGTTGTGTACGCTTCCGTTTTCTAGATACTCCCGTACCAAATTTTTGCGCGGCAATAGGTAGTGTACGTCTTCGTTTCCGGGGTGTTTCCATAACAGCAATGGGTTCTGTACGCTTTCGTTTCCGGGAGACTCCCATGCCGAGTTTGGTTTTCCCTTTCATAATCCCTGTAACAGCAAGAGCTGTCGCTCTTTGCCCAAGAGTAGAGCATTTTGCTTTAACGCGTTCCCAAGCTTTCTGTGCAAGAACTTTATCCGCCGCGTGACGTGTCGAAAAATTGCTAGATTGTGAGTATGCGATGTCGTGTTGCTTGCAAGCCTCGTCCAGAGGGTTTCTTCCTCGATCACCTCGAGAAAGCCGTTTGTTTAAACGAGTACCAGGTCCGCAAAACGTGTAACCTGGTATATGTAATTCGAAGGGTAACTTGTCAATAAGGGTGTTCAACAAACTGCGACCTTTCCGTCTTACGATTGGACGACGACTACGAGTTTTACGTCTAGTATAACTCATCTTAAACAAACGCTCGTCGAAGAGCGACTGACGGTGTTAGGATCAAAGTGGTAGATATATACTTAGCACAACGCGGTTAGAAGCTAGTTCGTCCCCGTCCAAAAACGATGGAGAACGTCAAACTTGTGAAACAAAAATGTTCGCTGCCGGTAGTGAATCATACAGTAAATTCAATGTCACAGAGGTACAGACGACAGAGCACTTTACTGGGTATTGGATGCAAAAGGGGTTTGACCATTGGCCCTTCCGGGTCTGGGAAAACCAATGTGATGATCAGTCTTTTGGAGCACCCCAAAGGATTGCGGTTTGAAAACTTGTATTTGTATTCCAAAACCCTCGACCAACCTAAATACAAATATCTGAGGACACTCCTGGAGCCACTAAAACAAATCGGATTCTACGAATTCAGCGAGCGGGGTGAGGTTATCAAACCACACCACGCGAAAGAAAATTCTGTTATTGTGTTTGATGACGTGGCGTGCGATACTCAAAGCATAATTAGAGATTATTTTAGTTTCGGACGTCATCGAAATATAGATTGTTTTTACCTCTGTCAGACTTACTCATCAATCCCGAAACAACTGGTACGAGATAATGCGAATATCATAATCGTATTCCGGCAAGACCACACCAATCTTAAACACATTTACGATGATCATGTAAACACAGACAAGTCATTCGAAAAGTTTAAAAACTTATGTTCGCACTGTTGGATCAAAGATCATGGATTTTTAGTTATCGACAAAGAAAGCGAAATCAACGTCGGTCGTTATAGAAAAGGGTTCGACAGTTATTTCGCTATATGGACCACTGCTGTACAAATTATTAGTCTACGAACAACGAGAGTAATAGCAACATGGACAAACGCTCGCCACCGCTGGAGTCATAAGGTCTTGGACGTTTACTCGCCGATGGTCCCTCACCAGCTGCTACCGAAGCCTCCATAGCGTCACCTTTAGGAAACACACAATCGATATAATCAGCAGCAATCAACACGTTTCCACTTACCACTCGCCGATGGGTGGCCCAGCTCGTGGCGACAGCTATCTCTTCGATAGCGAAACAGATTGTCAGATGTGGTTAAGGACCTTCCGCAAGCAGTACACCTGAACATAATGGCGAATTAGTCTCGCGCAATCGGATAATATACTAACTGCGCGATTAGCTACCCAGCTCGAGGCTTACTATTCACAAACACAATGAACACCTTTATTTACAAACACTGATTAACAAATTAAACCTCGAACGGAATACCCAGGTGTCACCACGGGGAGGATTCGCTTTGGCCACCCTGGAGAGGATAGGGGGAAGGTTATTTGTGTTAGGGGTGTATGATATGTTAAACGATTATCTACTCTTTACTTAGCCTTTTTATTGAGCAGCTGACGTCTTGCACGAATCGCACTCTCCACAGCTAACAGATCTTGGATTAGCTCTAGCCTTGCTAACGCAGCATTCGTAAAGATGTCCATGTTAGTTGCGCTGTGGCCGTGGAGGATCTTAGGTAAAGCAGCTATGCTTTTTAGGTACTCATCGTGCATCGCCGCTTCTAGGCTGGCGGCTCGAATTCTAGGGAGCTAATAACAATATAAGCTATTAAACTGGGAAAAGCACGTTCTGAACACCTTCAATGTTAAATAACATATATGGATAGAAAAATAATATCTAATATACCTTATGTAATGTTCTCCACTGCGAAGATCGGCCGCTTTAGCATCTATCGCATTGCGATTAGACACGTATTCACGTGCGGCACGCTGGGATGGCGACATGTCATCCATGTCTTCCTCCTCATCCTGCGGGGTAGAGGTAATCGACACCACAGTATCGACTACGTCACTCCCAGTGGCTGAGGACATGACAGCGGTGACGTGCTGTGCGACAGCTGCACCGCCCGAAACCGGAGACGCCTGTACAAATACAGACGGTGCAGCGGTCACATCTTCCGAGGGTTGGATTGTTGGCCGCTTCGAAATTCGACTGGTCGGTCGACTAGAGCCGGAGTATATCGCCAAACCATCTACAAGGGCTGTAAACTCTTGCGCCGCACCGTCGCCGGAAGCCAGCTTTTCCAATGGAATGTCGTCAAAATCGAACGATTCCATAAACATTTCCGTTTGCGATAGATGTGGAGACTCAGGTAACATTGGCATATTTTGGATTTTTGCCACAGGAACCTCAAATTCCTCCGTTTTCTTCTCAGTCTCCACATTCATGCCAATACGCTCTACATATTTTGACAAACTGAATTTTGCCGGACTTTTCCTTTTCTGACCTTTCTTTAAAGCTGATTTTAAAATTTTGCTGGAACCTTGACTACTACTCTGGGAAATGGTTTCGTAAGTAGGCGCAACTACTACGTCACTTAAAACCTTTATGGTGGCTTGCGGCGACGGTTGTACGGAACTGAGTGCTAAGCCGCTTGGTTCCGTGCAGGCGCAAAGTTTAACATCACCCTTCTCCGATTTCTTCGAACTGAGCCTATTAAATTTTGAAATTTTTTTCGGCAAAATCACACCCTTGCAAGACGCACAAACACCACTGTTGCTAACCATTGCAAAGCAAGAGAATGGTTGCTCCCACCTTAGCCAGGTGTATTTATACTAACTTGGGAGCGAAGGACGACTTTCGCACGCAAACCAGCTGAAATTGAGTTCGTTGCAACCTACATTTTTTCTTACCTCAGCTCACACAAAGGAAGTTAGCCTTGAAATATCTTTAGGTTCGTTGCATGCCTATATTTTTGCAGACAGCAATTCAAGTTAACATTGAAACACCTACATTTTTTCAGACTGTTTAAAATACAGTTTACACAAAAAAGCGCTTCAATCTTATTTGATTGGCAATATGTGGAAAAAAGTAATTGTCTAACACAGTTTGCTTAGATAATATAAAGTACGAAACTAATGCAACAGCTATTTGTTGTTCTAACTTGTTAAAATGTTTAAAAATATTTCACACATACATTTCAGCACATGGTGTTCTAATATTGACTTATACATCTAATATAAACGTTTAATAAATTTTGTGTCACTGTTGCAAATATTTATATATATATATATATATTTGGTCGTGTGATAGGCTTAACTAACTGAATTAATATTAGAATTTGTATTCAGGTAAATAAAACACGAGGTTTCAAACATGAAAGACAATTTTTTATTTATCAAAATCATATATGTGTAATCTAGCAATCTACACTACATCACATGCAATCAAACCTATTTAAAATTGACAGTTTAAATGCATACTGTACATGAGAAACTTTCACTGCTTTAATATCTATCTTCCTAATGGCTTCCAACACTGAAATGTGAAATATTTTTCAACCTATTAATATGTACCAAAACACTGTTGCTAATGTTTCAATTTTCAAATTATCATTTCCCATATTCATTTCCTACCGCTTATAGAAACGTACACGAGTATTTTTATTTGCCATAGTTCTATCAACAAAGACGTATCTATTATTTCAGATGTGGTACACAAATAATATTTTAAGTTCATGAATCGACAATAATTTGTAGAAATAAGTACTTTTCAAAAATATGCGCAGTTTATTTAGATTTTAAATGACAAGCAAATATATAATACGAAACTACTGGGAAATTGTAACAAATTGCTTTTTAATACTTGCTTATAAAGACATAATGCAATTCACCAGCTTACTTTCGTATTTTCGTATTTTAGACCGTTTAATAAACAAACTGTTGTTTATAATTAAATGATCATTCAAATACTTCTTTCTATTTTTAATTTAGAGATATACTTGCTTCCAACATTGGAAATATTTGCATCCACTTTACAACCTGTAACGCGTTTTTATTTGCCGCGATTAACCTTGGAAGACGCCGTCTACAGAATTTAATTTCACTTACGAAGAAATGTGGTTTTTGCAACTGCAGCTTGCGATCTAGGTCGCCGACTTGCTTTCAAGGTTCATCCGATACGGACTTTCAAAATCAAATTCTATGTGTTTTAATAAACTAAACATTTAGAGAATGCACGAGCTTCTATTTCTAAACCACAAATATAGGAACTGCGACATGCATTTCATTTCACTCGCGTTTGCCACTTTCTCAATGCATCGGGTGTTTACTTTTGATGGAAACGTTTACTCGTTACGTATGTCTGTCGACATGATTACCATGTAAGGCGTCCGATCGGATTTTCAAAAAGGTCATCTTTAGCGAAACTATTGTACCTAATGACACAATCGTTGTTATACAATATTTTGCAGATTTTAATAAGCCCTCAGAAAATCGGATTACGGTTAGCATTTAAAATGCTATAAAATTGACGAGTCTCCACCTTACTAAGAAAATAAAAGTATTAAGAATAATGCCTAAAACCGGGAGGACTCAAACTGCAACCATATTTACCTGGAGTAATTATGGCATTATCTTACTAAGTATTGAACAGATAGGTGTGCCCAAATAACCTGCCTTGTGCTATTATTACCCCACATTAATTTCAAGAAAATAAATTAAATAAATCTTAGAAATTTTCGACTACATACCGAGTGTTTCACTTAAGATGCTAACATAGGGAAATAGCATAGGAAACCGTATATATGCATTTTCCTGCTTATTGTCACTTGAATTAATAGGATTGATAGCGGCATCAATCGAAGAAAAAAAATGTGAGCTTAATTTGATACTATTTTATTTGAATTTGTTGCTTGTTTAAGATAGAAATAGTTTAAGAACTATAATAAATATTTTGCATTTTATTCACAAAAAACAGACCAGCCATGATCAAATTTGTTTATGCCAAAATAAATGTTATTTTCATAGTAATTAGTTAAATACGTGAATTGATAAGTGACAGAAAGTAACATTTATTTTGGCATAAACAAATTTGATCATGGCTGGTCTGTTTTTTGTGAATAAAATGTAAAATATTTATTACAGTTTTTAAGCTATTTTTATCTTAAATACGCAACAAATTCAAGTAATGTAGTATCAAATTAAGCGAATTTTTTTCTCTTGATTGATACCACTATCAATCCTATCAATTCAAGTAGCAAGCAGGAATATGCATATATATGATTTCCCATGTTATTTCCCTATGTTCGCATCTTAAGTGAAACACTCGGTATAATATCAATTTTTCGGAGCGTAGATTTGATAAGAACCACACATTCCCTTTCTGAAAATGGAAGTCAATGACATTAATCGTGCAGGACTTGCAAAATATAATTTTTGAAATTTCAGAATTTACACAAAAACTAATGTTGCAACACGTGCAAAATGGATCTTTTTTACTACTAGAAAACTTTCAGAAACCTAAAAAACATCATATTTTGCAATTACCTAAACAAATAATCAGTTTTTATGTCTGTTTAGGAAAGAGGTCTAGTTACATAACTTATTTCAGCTACATAATAAATCACATATCACTAATAATGTAGTACATTTTTGTTTTACGACTGGATTATTTATATTTTCAAATTTGTTGTTAGGTAGTTATTGCAGTCATTAATGTTTAATAAAAATTCAAACTTTCGTAAACAATATATATTCGGCTGTTTTACGAGCTTACGAGCCTTCTTCAGTGTTAAAGTTTTACAAATTTACATATTGAATTTACATTTTATCGATTATGAACAATTAGTTATTTACATTTTATATATGGATAGTTTAACGTGGTGAAATTATATGGTGTATACAATTCCACCAAGGTTAAATTATCCATATACAAAATGTAAATAACTCATTTTTCATAATCGATACAATGTAAATTAAATATGTAAATTTGTAAAAATTTAACACTGAAGAAGGCTCGTAAAAAAGCTAAATATATATTGTTTATAAAGGTTTTAATTTTTCTTCAACGTTGATGGCTGCAATAATTACCTAACAAAAATTTTTAAAATCAACAATAATGTGAATTTCTTCCATGTGGCGCCTAACTGTTCCCGGGCCTAAAGTTGCGGCGCCTAAACGTCTAGGCGCCTAATAGCGTCCACGTCTAAAGCGCTCGCGCCTAAAAGTGCGCGCCTAAAGAATCGCGCCTAAACGTCCTAGACCGCCGTAGTTTGGCTGAGACGTAGCCCGAACTTTCCTGCATAATCTGCAATTTCACCAGATGAAAAATTAACCCACCCCGAGTGTTGTTTATACATATGACCTCGGCACGCGCGCTCTATCCGTTATCAGCCACATATAGCCTTTCATCGCCTACTGTTATCACCAAGTAACATTCCGCGGTCGCGCACGTTAGAAACCAGAGAAAGTCCATCAAGGTGGTATTTGAACACTTTATTTGCTCTCATTAAATAAAGTAACTGATAACATCCTGCCTTCGTTATGCTTTTGCTAACATTTGTTTACATCCACAGTTCTGCCAACATCAGCCAAAATACCCTAGGAATGCCAGTAACCGCCGCCCAGTCTTGAGCCAAGCTCGCTCTTGCCAGTTGGGTGGTCTAACTGCAAGGCGGTAATAATTAAATATTAATTTTGTACATATGATTTTAAATACTTTACATACTGTTTTATTTTTATCCTTATTACTTGAATTGTAAATAGTGATAAATAAATGTAATTTCTGTTATTTGCTATTCTTTAAATCAGTCAAAGTAAATTTAAATAGAACCTGGATCTAATAAGAGCTACCCACTTATAAGGGCAAGATTAATTAATGCTATTAGAGAAAAAGGTACTGGAAGCATTACATTAGAACGTTTCAATAACAACTGCAAAGCGTACTAAAAATATTATTTTGTTTTTGTCTTAAAATGGCTCTCAAGTGCTGGTATGAATTTATTATCATGGGCAAATTTCCTTCCTCGGATGTCTTTTCAAATTTGGGAATAGAAACTAGGCCGAAGGAGCCCAATTGGGACTATAGGGCGGATCGTCCAGTTCTTAAATGCCGCAACTGTCCATAATAGCCTTCACTGTTTTTGCCTTATGAACAACAGTATGGTCGTGCAACAGCAGCATCCCCTTGCTTGGCTTTCTCCTTCTGTTTTGTTTAATTGAATTCCCCATATTGCTGGGCCCCTTTTTAAGTAATCTATTAATAATATACCCTCATAATCCCAAAAAATGGTGGTCATTATTTTTCCTGCTGATGCAAGGACCTTAAACTTTTTAGGAGAGCTGTTGTTAATGTTCCACTGCATAGGCTCTTTTTTGGACTCTGGGTCATAATAATAGACCCAAGTCTCATCTCCTGTAACAATTCGTTTAATTATAGAGTTGGGATCTTCTTCACACAAGTTCAAAAACTGATTACAGTCTTGAATTCTGTGCTGCATTCGAAAGGGAGAAAGCATTCGGGGAACCCATCTTACACTTACTTTTGACATGCCCAAATATCCATACAAAATTCTAAAAATACTGGTTCCTGATACACCAGTTAATGCTGCTAACTGCCTTCTAACACTAAACATTTAAATTCATCCACAACTTATGCGGTAATCGTTTAAGTGAAACGCCCGGATCTTGGATTATCTTCTAATGATTCTCGACTATTGTTAAGTGTTTCATAAATTTTTGCCGCTTCGCTTGCAGTTGTGTATTGTACTATGGGCATTTTAGAACTTTTTGGAGCGTGCTTCCCCTCGTCACTTATCCTCCGGCAGTCAATGTGACTGAACGCGAAAAGGTCCGCTCTGAGAAAGGCCAATTATTGTTTACATGTTAAAATGTTCATGTGTTAATTTATTGCAAATAAATTACCTATTTTGCTTTCAACGAGTGTATAATTTAGTGAAAAATAAAATCCATACAGTCCATTAAAGTTCCATTCGAGTACGCAACCACAAGTTTCCAACATAAAGGAAAACTGGGAAGCTCTTAAACAACTATATATAAACAATTTGGACCATTCATAAATGTTTGATTTGGAACGACACAGGTCACCATACACGGCTCTCATTTCTTCAACTATTATTTGAGGACTTTTTCCCTGTTTGGCGAGGAATTCTATAACCCAGCGATGCTCAACTTTATTTATTTTGACCTCTAGCTTGACACGTCTTTAAAAACCAGAAGAGCACTAAGCTATACATTTGGCAATTGTTTTATAAATTGTCATAGGTATGTTGTTTCAAGGCATAGCGGATTTTAAAAAGTTAAATAGAAAAATTCCAACCAAATTACAAAGTAGGTACTGATTCCGGGAATATAAAAATGACCCCTGGTTGGAACAGTTATAATTCACGGTTTTCACGTATTAATTTATAGTGTATTAATTATGGATTCCGATACAGAAGCACCATATACTCCACCAGAAATTCCGGCTGTAGCAAATGCAGCAAGTGCTTCTTTATTACTATAAAAATTGCTGGGCATTTACGAAAATACATATAAAAAAATTATGAAATGGTACAAAGAGAACATTTATTTGTTTTCACAAAATGTAATATTAATGTACTCGTCAGAATTGGCTAAGAATTTTAAATCATCCACACTCTGGAGTAATTACTCGATGCTGAGGGGTAGTATCAGCATTAAAAGCATAACATAAACATTGGTAAATACTTGAAAGTTCGGGTTTATTTAAAAGGGAAGAATGCAGGGTATGCTCCAAAAAAAAACTGTTTTAGAAAAAGAACACACTTTCAAGTTTTTAAAGGAGTCTCCTGATAATATTTTTTTATTAACCAAAGTAAGTCAATAATATGCAAATATTGTAGGATATTAATTTTGTAAACTTTACGCCATTTGTAATTTAGCATGCTGTGTGGATGCTTAATTAATTCAATATTAATATCCAGATATCTAAAGGGTATCATGTGATAACAGTTGGTGATAGATTACTGTTAGTAGTAGCAATAGGCAACCAAGGGGTTGTTTACTGCAAGTGAAAAAACTTCTTTAATTTTGAATAATCTACGTTTAATAAGTCACGTTAAAGGGCTAACTTTTCTTTAATTGTGAGAGTAATATTGTATATTTGGTACGTGATAGCAAGATAGCCTTCTTCACGATTAAATTTGACCAAAGGTCACAATTATTATTCATATTATAATTTCAAGATTGTTTGAAACCAACTGAAGTGGTAATTGGTATTTAAACCATCAGTAAGTGAAAGTGAGAGTGATTGTGGCATGCTGTACTACCGTTTATCAAGGTATTAAGAGGTACGAGAGCTACAACGAGCTATTTTGGGTCTTCAACAACTCAAGGGAGGTGTTTGACGACTACCAATCAGTTAGGAGCTGATAGAAAATACACTCAAGGTACAAGTGAGTCTTCGTGAAGGTTAGTGTATTTTTATTAACAAGTTTGGTACGACAAAATTAGTGGAAAGCATTGTAATTTAGGTTTAGAGCGCAATTTAGAATATTAAGTTTTCTAAATTTGCTTTGATTCGGATACTCGACGTTTTCGGCCATTATAAGTAGAAATTATATCATTTTGATCTAGGTAACTGTAATTAATTTTAACCTCAATTTGGAAAAAGTAATTTGATTAAATAATTTGACATTTAGTTTTGATTGATTGTAATGTCAAACCAAGCATAATAATACAATCTTAACTTAAAAAAAGGTTCTATTAAAAGTACTAAGGAGTGTGATTGACAAAGAAGTCAATACAATAATAATTTTGTAATTCAGTATTCAATTAAAAAGAGATTCATTATTATAACCTTTATTCGCAATCACATTGTAATGTGTCAATTTCATGACATGACAACAGTTGGGAACTAGATGATTACTTGAAACTAACCAGGAAATTATTACATACCCCGAAAAATATTACATACCTGAAGATTGGGGTGTTTCCATGGTAACAAAACATTGAGTGGGTTGTTTTCATGGTAACAAAAATATTAGCTACATCAAGATATCTATTATTCAGAATTCAGTTGTAGTTATTTTTAAAATTAGATGATTGCAAATAAAATAGTATACATACCACGGTGGAAAGTTTCATCCCTGTCTCGAGATAAAGTTAACCTCGACGCTACGCGTCTCGGTAAACTACCTAATCTCTCGACAGTAATGAAACACTTCCCACCTCGGTATGTAATATACTAATTATTCATTCAGCTGAGGAAGATAGATTCTTATTTGCTCAATAAACTGACTAGCCGAGGTAATTTTAAATAATAGTCAAGTGACATAATTTCAATCATATATTTTCATAAGTGAGATATGTCAATTTTGAAAGTAATTCAAAAGCAACAAGGTAAGTGTTTAATACATTATTCTAGACTAGCAACCCATTGAGACAAATGTCTCATTTAAAAAAACAAAAAAGACCGTTTTTCAAATAGAACGCGTATTAAATAAAAACTGTACCCAGACCTGGAAGATGTCAAAGTGGTACGCCGCATCGGAACATTCTGGAAGCTGTCAAAGTGGTTGCCTAACCGATCGAGGTTTTAAGGCGGAGAGGGTCGCAGCTCCGTTTGGCTGCTGAAACAGCGTACTGACACTTCCGGTTGTCGAGAAATCACGTGATTTCTCGAAAACCGGAAGTGTCACGTGACTGAAATTCGGTTCCTGACCTGACATGACCATTCCAAACATATAACTTTAATAACTTTTTTCTCTATCTCTTACGGTTTGGCTGCTGAAACAGCGTCCCGGACAGACAAAACAGCGTCCCGGACAGACAAGTCTATTAGATAAAGGATACTACTTCTGTTAACTAAGCAATAGGGTAGATATCCAATTTACTAATTGTAATAACCGTTCGAAAAAGGGTTATATAACACATTTTAATATTTGATGTTGCTGGTGCTTTAAGAAGAGATGAAATCTATAAACAGACAATATTGAAGATTTGGGAACAATTCTTGTCGGGTCTGTCCTTGACACAAAAACCAAAATTATGAGAAAATTTACTATAACTGAGCACTTGGAATTGTACAAAAAATATGTTGCCCTCCATTCTCAAAATAATCTCGATAAAAATTCCTCATAAATTTTCCAGGAGGAAAATGTACCCCAAATTGCTAAACTGGATTAACGATTAAATCGTTTCTGACTGGACGCGAATTTACTGTTACAGTCAGTACTTCAACTAGTGTTATGAACCCAGTGGAGAGCGGCGTACCTTAGGGATCTGTCCTGGGACCGCTTCTTTTTATTATTTACACTTCGGACATTTCTTATTATATAAAGTCGCCACGTTCATTCTACGTTGATGATACTAAAATAAACAACAACCCTGTAACAAGCTTCCACACTATTCAAAACGATCTCAACAGCATTTTTGATTGGACGGAAGAATCGCTTCTCCCTCTTAACGTTTCCAAATGTGTAATTATGCATTTAGGAAAAAATAACCCTAGGCATACCTATAAAATAAATAACAACCTGCTAAGCAGCAAAGACAGTTATTGTGATCTTGGTGTTGTCATAACTGCGGACTTATCGTGGAGTGATCATATCTGTCAGATTCTCAAGAAATCAAACACTATGTTATATCTACTTTCCAAAACATTTGAACATCTTGATTGTACTACATTTAAAAAACTTTACAAGTTATACGTACGTCCGATCTTAGAATTTGCAAACTCCGTGTGGTACCCTGTATTACTGATTACTGCGCGACCGTGACCGACTCGAAAATGTACAGCAACGTGCTTGAAGATTACCTTTCAATCGAAATAGACCCTCGTACGAAGGAAGACTCACTATCCTGCATCTTCCAACACTACTATTTCGTCAGCAGCGAGGCGATCTAATAACCGTCTACAAGGCGTTTCACAACGACGAATCTCCAATTCGTCATCTTTTCGAACTTGCAACATCTACACACCTACGGGGTCATGAGTGGAAGCTAAGAAAGAAGCCCTTCATAACAACCCACCGGCAATTCTTTCTTAAAAACAGAGTGTTTCACTCTTGGAATTTCTTACCCCATGAAGTAGTTGCTGCCAGTGATGTCAACAAGTTCAAGTCGTTTATTGACGAATTATTAAGTACTTAATATCAATTTTATTTTAATTTTATTACTGTATAAATTTTGTTCATTCTGTATATGTTTTCAATCACATATACCTTGTATTAATTTTTGAGCAAGGATAGATTCATTCTCTGCTCTGCATCTTCTCTAATAATAATAATAATAATAAAATAATTAGTATAAACAAATTCAGAAATTGCAAAATATTTAAAACAGCTAATTTAGAGGAACATACGAGGCACTGCTTCAGATGGTCATCTGCTTCTGTACTAGTCGCAGCAGAAGCAGATTTGCTAACATTAAAACAACATGAGGGTTGGAAATCTTCAGTGGTGGCCGAACGTTACATTGAATATTCGATGAATAAAAAATTGACATTTCACACAAAAGTTTGTCGATTGAAAGTAATAATAGTACCGCTTCCAGAAATATCAATGTTGTGGGGAAATCGTTATGCAAAGCAGCTGGTGTAAAGTTCAAGGATCTGACGAATTGCAATATTACTGTTAATAATTATAATTATTATAATAAAGAAAATTGGCACTTAACCATTTTTCCTTGATTCATTCTTCAAATGTAAGGTCGTAGAAAAAGTGTAGTGTGCAACTCATGCGTGAAGACTTTTTTACACTTATGTGGTTGTGCCACTCGCCTGCGGCTCGTGTGAGAAACTCCACTCCACATTCGTATAAAAAAATCAGCTTCACGCACTTCTTTCACAATATACTATCATAATTTTAGATAAATTTTCACTCCTGCAAGTTGAGGCAGAGGCCTTCAGCCCAACTTGCTTTCGTGCACATTTCCCAAAATTATCAATAATTTTTTATACAGTTACTATACTACTACTGATAATTAATAATTGACAGAAATAACACACAGGCTCATAATTATTAAGAATTTATTATAAAACTGTGAAGACAACACCAAGCTTGTTTACATATAGTACAATGTTCTTAGTTTTTTTTTCCTAGAAGCTGTACCAGTTTTAATAACTAAGTTAACAGGTAATTTACATCTCAACTTGGCAATTTAAAACATAGTCCTATACATAGTGATTGAAAACGTTTCTTCGTGAAGCATGCACTGTTATTATTATAACCTCAAATAATTGTATTCTTGATGGAAGTTTGACAATATTCTTGAAAGCATTTTGAAGTTTTTTTGACATTCAATAATTTTCAGTTTTCCCAACTAAATGAAGGCACGACATGAAATTTTTTTGTTTTACACAAATCATAGGTCAGTTGAGAAGAAAATTTTTCGATCACTCTATATATTACAGGTTGGCGAATTTCTCACTTTGTTCTATTGGCTGTCAACCTCAGTGCTGCCATTTGCGTTTATAGATCCAACATTATCATCATCATATTTACTACTAACAACTTACATATTACTATAGTCCATTTTTAAACTGGAAGTAGCTAATTGGAAAGCCATATTTATACTGTAAAATAAACTACAAACATTTTGAATTAATTCACCTATAATGTTTAATTAAGAACACAAACCTGCTAAATGATGTGTAAGCGCTTTGAACAGCTGATAGGTTAAAACATGTGTCAAAATATATCCAATTTAGCATTGTGTATAACAAAAGTAAAAAGATCATTGATACTGCTAAACTGTGTTTCATTATCAAATGTGAGCTCTTTTTACGATTAAATTTGACCGTGTTACCCTCCCACCACGTATGATCTAGGTTTGTGACATTTCTTTACAATTTTTGCAGACTCACACACAACCCCTTTCTTGTAATAACAATTTGATCATGCTTAAATTCGTTTCTGGTTCTAGTAGTTTTATCATACGGACTATTTCCTTATTCTCTACTGTAGGAACTAACAAGTTATTACTTACTGCTATCTTACTTTTAAGTTTCCTATTCATTAACAATTATAAAGGCGTAAGTCCAACTCCAGGTACAACACTAACAGCGCTACATTTACATAATGTCCTTTTCTTATCATATTTTTTCGCAATCTCTACACAACCTTCTAAAGCCCTTTATTTTAGAATAAGACAGCTAGTCGTTATCTCAAAATTCATTTGTTCAATTTTTTTGAACAAGTGTGAAAAATAAGGCATATTATCTCTGATACTATACTTAACCAGAATGGTAATCTCTTACATTTATAAATGAGCTACATATACATAAACTACTAAACTTTTCATCCAGTTTCCAGGCATGTAACTATGAGTGAGGGAGGGGGAGCTGAAGAGACACAGGCCTCTTACAGAAAAGACATGCCCCCCCACAAAAAATAAGAGTAACTAATTTGATACCGTTGCTTTGTTAAAAGATTGCTAATTTGATTTTTTAATAAATGTGGTTATAAGTTTCTAGTAACATTATTATTGTTTTTCATTCTTACTATGACTAGTAGCATTATTATTACTATTACTGTTATTAAATTTATAGAAATATACATATCGGAGTTAACATGTACCTTTGTATAATTTTAAGTTACCCCTGGTGTACCCTTGTTGAAGAAAATGTCTAGTTTAGTGCCTGCCAGTTTCACATAGTAAAAATAAAAATATTTTGTACTAACACCTTTAGAGCAAACCTCTTCTACAATAGGTATTAAAACAATATTCCTGTTTAATTAGGTACATTTAATTTAACAGGATCCAACAATAATAATAAAAACATTCTTAACAACAGTGTAGCAAAATTTTACAGAAAGAACACTTGTCTGAAGAGAGTTAATAAAATTAAAGTATGAATTGTTTCATATCCTTTAACCAATTGGTTTTTCTCACTGTATTTCTTTTTTCGATTTTCAACAGATAAACTTGTGGCAACACTGCATACTATAGAGCAGTGGTTCTCAACTGAGGGTATGAACACCCTAGGAGTACGTACCCAAAGGGTATGTCTCGCTTTCTATACAAAATGGAGGATTTTATTTGCTGTTTTCCAAAAAATTATCTATTATAAACAAATGATAATAAAATTTCTGCATTCAAAATAAAAATTATAGTATACGTAGAAGAGCCTTTAGGCAGAGGACAGAAAATTTCTGAAGGCTCTGATTTGAAGAGAGCAATTATTCAACATCTTGCAAAATTATCAACCTCATACTCATTTGACGAATATTTTCCTGATGATCCAGACATTGAAGATTATATGTGGATTGTCAACCACTTTTGAAATTTTGAAAAAATTTCTGAATATTTGATAAGGGTGTTTCAATACATTTAGTGTTAGTGTTTCTAGTACAGATTTATTTATTTTATAACAATTTTCTTTTGTTTTAGTGTTTATATACAAGTAAACAGTATACAAGTGCCAAGAAATAGAAAACTACGAAAAAAGATGATAGTTTTAATATGCACAGAAAAATTGAAGAAATTCCTAGAATGAAAAAACAACATACATCTAATGTAAAAGACACTAATGGTAACATCATCACGAATATAAAAGACAAACTGATGAAATGGACTGAATATATAGAATAGCTAATAAAGGTATTTTGTTGAATTTACTTAAATTTTTTGAAATTATGTCCAATAATAATGAATTCAAACTCAATGAAGTCACAGATTTTGATACTAATTACTAATTACATTTTCTTGAATATCTAATAGGATGGTTTTGTCATTGTCTTGCTGATTCCGTCCCTTACTTGGTCTTCTTCTTTTTCGTCTTTAAATATTTTGACCTCTGGCAATTTAATTGTCATTGAATCTAGGGATTTTCTGATTTTTAGGTTAGTTACCTCTGTATTTAAGTTCAGAGAACAAAACAATAGCTACTTTAGTCAAATTATTTAATATCATATATGCTACAGGAATATTGCCAGAACAATGGTTACTTTCCACATTCATACCCATACCTAAAAACAACAAATTTAAAGAATGCTCAAAACATCGAACGATAGCATTAATGAGTCATACCTTGACAGTATTTTTAAGGATAATTTATAATCGAATATTTAGAAAGTTGGACTCAGAAATCAGTGAAACTCAGTTGGGATTCAGAAATGAAATGGGTACCAGAGAAGCACCAATCAGAATAAATGTATTAATGCAAAAATGTCTCGACATGAACCAAAATATGCATGCAAGCTTTATCAACTTCGAGAAAGCATTTGATAAAGTTAGACATGATAAATTAGTTAAAATTCTAGAATATAAAATATAGATAGCCACGACACCAGAATTATAATAAATCTCTATTGGAATCAGAAAGCCAAAGTCAGAGTTAAAGGTGATATGTTAGAAGAAATCAATATCTAGCGAGGCGTTTGACAGGGCTGCATATTATCCCCACTACTCTTCAATATATATAGTACAGAGATCTTCCAAGAAACAGTGGAGGGAAGTACAGAAGGCATTACAATAAATGGAGAGATCATCAATAACATAAGATATGCAGACGATACAGTGATTGTTCGCGGACAATTTACAAGATCTACAACATTTGTTAGAGCGCCTAAACCAAAGATGTAACAATTATGGTATCAAGATGAACTTTAGCAAAACCAAATTTATGATAGTTACGAAAAATCCAAACCACAATGAACATCTTTTCATTTCTAACACAAGCATAGAAAAGGTAACAGAGTATAAACATTTCGGCACATAGATTACTCAAAACTCCGATCAAAACAGAGAAATAAGAATAAGGATAGAAATAGCTCAAGCGGCGTTTACAAAGTTAAAAAAAGTCATCTGTAATCGTGACCCCACATTAACTATATGAGTTCGTATCCTGCAATGCTATGTGTTCTCGACATTGTTATATGGAGCTGATGCAAGGACACTGAAACAGGCGGAAATAAAAAAACTAGAAGCATTCTTGGGTGGATCATGTTGCCAACTTGGAAGTATTGCGGTGAATGGACAAAGTGGAGGAAGTATTGAGAACGATCAAGAAACGTACATTATAATATCTCTGCCATATTATGAGAAGAGCCCGTTATGAAATGTTGAGGTTGATTATGGAGGGTAAAATAAGGGGCAGAAGAAGTGTTGGAAGAAGAAGGATTTCTTGGCTTAGAAATTTAAGGTAATGGTTTGGTCTAAGTTCCAGCAAACTGTTTCGAATAGCAGCCAATAAAATAAGAATTGCAGTCATCATTTCCAACCTTCGATAGGAGAAGGAACCTGAGATTTTTGTGCTTTAAATTACCAAAAAAAAAAGTATTCATTTTAAATTTTAATGGTATTTTCGAAAAATAACCCCACAGTCGTAATGAAGAATTTATTTTCTAAAAATAAAACTTACACTATGTATACATACAATAGCCTTTATGGGTACTTGAGAAATAGCTAACAGGCTAGGGAGTGCGCCAAGAAAAAAGGTTGAGAACCACTGCTGTAGAGAACAATATTATTTTATCTAGCATGCCGGTGTATATGAACATCATGCCTACCTATAAGCCGTTCACGATCTTTTTGGGTCAGGTGAGGCTATGACCATCTAGTAATTTTGTTGGCAGAACCTCTGTTCCAACTAAACTCCCCCATGAAAATTGACATTTTTTGTGTTAGGTTAGGTTGTTTTCAGTTTAAGGTTATATTTTCTGAATAGATACATTGTTGCCGGATATTCTCTAGTCCCCACATCGACTCGCGTTCTTTTAAATTTATTCTGTCCTTTTTAAATTAGAGGTTAATGTTTAATGGACATTTTTGTTGTAACAAAATTATTTTGGGCATTTTGACTTTTCCTTTGACGGAAATTAAAATTATTTTTACACATTTGATAAATCATTTATTTTCTTACGAGTATTAAAATAATAAATCTGGCAATGTGGTGGCAAAAAAATGTCAAACAGACACTGACAGAAAACAAAGTTGCATCCGCTACATCATCGAATCAGTTAGTCCAACATGAAAAGAAAACATCATAGCCAACTCTGTCCCAAAAAGGTCGTGAACGACTTATATGTATTAATCTGTGCATTGCATCTGTAACGTTGCCAAATTTATTAATGTGACATTGCTTATACAGGGTCTCCAAAATATGGCGGATTAACTCTACAGTGCGTTACTTGGGGATGCCTAATAAACCATGGAAAAATATGAAAAAAATTCCCTGGGCCGTATTTTTCGAAATATTTCTGGTCAAAGGTGGGTAATGAAATCCATTTATTTAAATAACTAGTGTATAATTATAGTGTCAAATATATCTGGGACTTATTAAAATATCTGTTTTTTTAATATTCTTGGGATTTAACTAAATTGTTTTCAATATTTAAGTATTTTAAAAAACTGATTTCCTGTTGAGTTTGTCAATTACTAAATATGGCAAACAGGCTTTGTACAATAATAACATACGAAATCAAGCTTGGCATTGAAATATTTGTTGTATGAATAATATGTTGGTGGCACTGTAAGTTCATGTCAAATTCGATGTTAGCAGGTTAGGTTTTGCGACAGTTTGTGTCAAAACTGACGCAAAACCTAACCTACTAGAGTGGCTTCAATGCAAGAAGTACATAGGCGTGGCTACAGTTATGCGCCAATAGACGGTATCAGTGGCGTAGCAATAGATATTTTTAGGGAGGCACATTAAAATTCCCATTTTAAAGGAAAACTTTTCATGCTGATTTATTTTTGGTTTCAAATGCTAAATAAATTAGCATGTCATAAGAAGTACAAGCTCTACCGCTCGCGAGGCCGCCCTTCTCTAAACGCTTTCCGCGGCGGGAGGACTCGCTGTGCATCACCCGCTCCATTCCGCGCGAGGAATTATTACTAAATTTGCCCGTTTTGCTGTAAATTTTTGCCAAAGCTGTGCATGGAACTTCGCCATTTGGTCTTGGCAGCATTTTAGACAACAGCTGGGAATCTGGCAGAGGGCGCAGGCCAAAGGCTCTTGAATACGCGTGCGAGCTGAGAAAGTTCGAATATGGCGCTACGGACAATAAATGACTAAACCCAATGCATCATGTAGCTACCAGACTGTAAGGTGCTCGCCCAAACCCCTTTTTGATATTATTAACGGGTTAATAGTTATGGAAACATCAAACATGTAAACAAAATGAGACGACGAACGGCAATGAACTGAATACAACAGCGGAAATCACCTTGTTGAACGTAATGGACTCGTCCGGACGTTTCTAGCGTTCTGCGCATCTATGACGCGGTGTACTTTACAAACTGAAAGACTTCTAACCTCGAATTTGACATAGACTTACAGCGTCACCAACATATTAACAACTTACTATGGATACATTTTTGATTGAGAAATTGTTGCAGTATCAATGTTGCCAGATTTATATTTATTAATTTCGAAATATTTCGAAAAATACGGCCCAGGGATTTTTTTTTCATATTTTTCCAGGGTTCATAAGGCATCCCTCAGTAAGGCACCGTAGAGTTAATCCGCCATTTTTTGGACACCCTGTATTTTGAAAAATAATTTGTGAAATGCAAAACGGTTCTTAGGTTTTCAGTTTAGTTTTAGGTGTAGAATATCTTAGTACACCTTTTGTATGACCTCTTAGATACACCCTGTATATTTACAAACAACAAAAGTGTTTTTCGTCTGTATGAGATTTTATATGTGCAACTAAACTAGATTTTACTGCGGTTGTATATTCACAAACAGAACAACAAAAGCATCTTTTGCCTGTAAGAGATTTCACATGTGACTATTCTACAGGGCGATCCGTTTGGTTAGGATATTTTAAAATTTATTTAGCTCCTGATATTAGAGGTCTTCAGAGATAATGCCTATCATTATATGAAGAAAATCTGGAGTTTTACACAATCTAATTAGCTGAGCCAGTGCATGCTTGAGCAAGAATAAGGTTTTTCACCTGTATGAGACTTCATGTGTGCGACTAAGCTCTTTTTGTGGGCGGTTCTAAATCTACAACCATTACATGAATAAGGTTTCTCGCCTGTATGAGTCCTCATATGTGTGACTAAACGACCTTTTTGGGTAAATTTACATTCACAAACAGAACAAGAATAAGGTTTTTCGCATGTATGAGTCCTCATATGCACGACCAAACTATTTTTCCAGGTAGATTTATATTCACAAACCGAACAAGAATAAGGTTTTTCACCTGTATGAGATTTCACGTGTGTGACTAGATTACTTTTCCGAGCTGTTTTATATTCACAAACAGAACAGGAATAAGGTTTTTCGCCTGTATGAGTCCTCATATGCACGACAAAATTACTTTTCTGTGTAAATTTAATTTCACAAACAGAACAAGAATAAGGTTTTTCACCTGTATGAGACTTCATGTGTGCGACTATGGTACCTTTGTGGGCGGTTCTAAATCTACAAACATTACATGAATAAGGTTTTTCACCTGTATGGGACCGCATATGTCTAACTAAATTAGCTCTGTATGATGATGTATATTTACAAACAGAACAAGAAAAGGGTTTCTCACCTGTATGAGTCCTCATATGTTTGACTAAACCATCTTTTTGGGTAAACTTACATTCACAAACAGAACAAGAATAAGGTTTTTCGCATGTATGAGCCCTCATATGCAGGACCAAACTATTTTTCCAGGCAGATTTATATTCACAAACAGAACAAGAATAAAGTTTTTCGCCTGTATGAATTTTTTTATGTATGACTAAAGAATGTATGTGGGCAGTTTTGAATCCACAAACAGAACAGGAATGGGGTTTTTCACCTGTATGAGATTTAATGTGTGTGACTAACCTATTTTGGTAAGCGGTTTTAAAACTACAAACCGAACATGAATAAGGTTTTTCACCTGTATGAGACCGCATATGTATAACTAAATTACCTTTGTATGCTGATTTATATTTACAAGCAGCACAAGAAAATGGTTTGTTGCCTGTATGAGACTTTATAGGTGTAACCAAACTCTGTGATGTTGAATTTTGGGCCACATCATTTTGGTTTTTACTTTCAAACTCACATTTAATATCAATTTCTGAAGATTTACTGATGTCATTACTGCTTTCAATGATTTCTTGTTTGATAGAAATTTTCTTAATATCTTCATTGCCATCTAAGTCTATTAATATATTTGGTGAAGTTGCTGTGAAACTATAAAACTTATTATCTGCTATTCCTTGATTAGTAGTCATCGTGGCTAGTTTAAGGCCACCTTGGGAGGTAATACTTTCTCCCTCAATAATATACGATTATGGGAACTTTTGAGATTGCAACACCTGGAACAAGTAGGCATTATTAGAATTATGAATAATTATATTTATTTTAGTTTGGAACCATAAACATTTTATTGGCTCTCGATAGCAGGTTTTCGTGGCCCGAGAACCTATAAAGTTGCTAAGCACTACAACAAACAATATAGCAGTACCACAAATCTACACAATAAATGCAGCACACCAAAAATTTACAGCCCATGCCTAAAATACTGAATCCTTGATTTTTGTCCTTTTCGAGAACAAAACTAAAATAAAACGTTTTATGCACCAAGTGCATAAGCAAGATTCGGTCTAGGACGTTTAGGCGCCGCAACTTTAGGCGCGTGGACAGCGGAAAATAAGTTATTTACATTTTGTATATGGATAGTTTAACGTGGTGGAATTATACACACCATATAATTTCACTACGTTAAACTATCCATATACAAAATGTAAATAACTAATTGTCCGTAATCGATAAAAGGTAAATTGACTATGTAAATATGTAAAACTTTAACACTGAAGAAGACTCGTAAAAAGCTGAATATATATTGTTTATAAAGGTTTAAATTTTTCTTCAACATTAATGACTGCAATAATTACCTAACAACAAAATTTAAAATCAAGAATAATGGGAATTTCCTTCATGTGGCGACTAATAACTGTCCCCGCGCCTAAAGTTGCGGCGCCTAAACGTCCCTGTCCGAGCAAGATTATAGCTCTCAAGAAATTTCAAGCACTCCGCATAATCTATTGATTATACCCTTAATACATACATAATTATTATATACTGTAAAGAAAACTGTAGTTATTTTAAAACTAATATTCTGAATGGAAA
The DNA here is from genome assembly GCA_940337035.1 of Agriotes lineatus. Classification (NCBI taxonomy): domain Eukaryota; kingdom Metazoa; phylum Arthropoda; class Insecta; order Coleoptera; family Elateridae; genus Agriotes; species Agriotes lineatus. Next base: position 25,019 of record CALNHX010003851.1, on the reverse strand, counting down.
AGTTATTTATGTATAGAGTACTGAAGGAGGAAGTTTACACTCGATAACAAAGTTTTCAAGTGTAAACGTTCTTTGGGTTTGAGGTACGTATAGTTTTATGCAAAACTGGGTTCAAATTTACTATTGGAATCGTTTATTCTAAATATGCTCTTGAGAATAGCTGCACACTAAAGCTTGTATTATAAAACTAATAGATGCCATGTCACGTTTTGAATTTTCAAATGAGGAAAACTCTAGAACCACTTTTAGCTAAAGGCATTTCATTTTACAAAATACCAAATTATATTTTTAAGATTAACAAATAAATGTATTGTTATCTGAACAGAATTGCCTGGAGGCTGTATCAGGTTTCCGTTACTTGCACTGATTATGTCCCTTTAATTCTGAGCACACAGTTGAGACTGCAACCGTGTTTTAAGACAAAGTAGTCAGCCCACTAAGGGGGACGTTACAATTTGGTAACTACCCGAAGTGAAGCCTCACACTTAAAAATTTTAGGCTTGGAATTATAGTACCTCGATGATAATGAATCAAACACTTAATTACTACTTGATTACTTTTATTATTAAATCTCGGCCTATATATACATTTTTGCATATCGCTTACGTCTAAAAATTGCATTTTGGGACGAATATTTTTTGATCCAATGTACGTTTCTCGAAAATAGCGAAAAATGTCGGTTTTTGCAATTTCAGCGCCATCTATCAAAAGTAAAAGAATTTTTTCAGATAAAACTTACGTAGTTTTTAGCGTAGAATGCGAATCTTCAATCAAAAGTGGGGGTTCCTATTTAAGATTTTAAAGGTGCCCCCCCCCCCGTTTCTGTGGGTGGGGCGGGGGTGGAGGGGACAGTTTTTATATCATTTGATAGCTTTTTAAAAAATATCAAATGTGTCTTTTTTGTTTCCAAAGCGTATTTTTCGAGATATTCAGCCGTTTTCAGACTTTTAGGACACCCGGTATATCGATGTCGATACTTATCGATGTATACCGATATATCAATACGTATCGATAGATTGTTACATAGCTTGATGTACCAGGTGACAATTAGACAAGGGCCATGCTTATAACTTCTTTATTTATGAATCGGTTTAGTTAAATTTTATATGAAGATACTCGAGAATTTCTGATTGACCGATAGATATAGTGAAAATGACCGACACTGGAAATGATACCAACTTTAATTTTTTAAATAAATCACTCTATATATTTTGTTTTTCGGAATCTACAAGTCAAATTACATAAATTAGTCTCGCCAAATTTCCATTTTTTCAAACAGAAAAGTATTTTTTTCAACTTTTATTTTTTTACGATAGACGGTTGTGACTTGAAAATATATTCTAATTGACTCTAGCAACTAATAATAATAGCTATTTTATCAATGAAGTCAATAACAAACCCTTAATAAAAGAACAAAATTTGCTAAACATGTCTTTTAAGAAAAAGTCTATTTTTTTAAATGGCACCTACTAAGGGCCATCTTGCCATTAAACAGCATATTTAATTACCAATCTAACGATATGCATCATGGACTACTTTATCTTTATGTAAAATTCAAGAATAATTAATTGAATATTTCTTTAAATATTTCCACATAGAAAACTGGCTTAAAAGATGGAATATAAAAATCAACGAGAACAAGTCACAGCATATAACTTTTACGATTAAAAAAGAAACCTGCCCCCCAGTGATTATAAACAACATAGTAATACCTACAACAACAAGTGCCAAATATCTAGGAATGCACCTCGATTCAAAATTGAACTGGAGAGAACATATACGCAAGAAAAGAAAACACATAGATCAAAAAATGAAAGAACTTTATTGGTTGATTGGCAGAAAATCTAAAATGTCACTAGAAAATAAGATACTAATCTATAAAACAATAATTGTTCCAATATGGACCTATGGCATCGAGCTGTGGGGCTGTGCTAGCAATACAAACATAAATATAATTCAACGAGCACAGTCAAAGATTCTCAGGGCCATAACCGATGCACCATGGTACATCTCCAATCACATGCTCCATCAAGATCTCCATATCCCAACAGTTAAAGAAATAATTCAACAACGAAGCCAGAAACACCAACAGAACCTTGAAAACCATCACAATACCACATTACAACCACTTGTGCAAGACAGACCCAACAGAAGACTCAAAAGAAAATGGCCAGCAGACTTGACCTGAAGTGAAGACGAGGCCCTCCCATTGGGGATGACCCACCAGGCCCTTTGAGGGATATATATTCAATTGTTCCTCCATCCAGCACAATAGCTCATAGAATGTATTATTCTGATTGCTGTTAAATAAACTAAAAAAAAAAAAATATATATTTCTGTGTAATACCTAAGCATATTCGGCAGCACTGTTGTATGTAATTTGAGTCGTAGATTGCAAAAAACAAAATATTAATTTAGATTCACAACCTTCAATTATGGAAAGCATAACGTACCTTTTACTCTCAGTTTTGCTACTAAGTAAATGTTACACGATAAGCGCAGACGAGGAAGTTATAAGACAAACATTCCCATATTTCGCTCAGTTGGAACTGGTGACTGCAGTGCAAGGAAGGTTAGTGCTAAATTCATAAATCTGCTAAGCTAACCCCCTTTTCCACTAGCAAGCGAATGGTTGACATGAAGGTTTGTGGAGCAACCTTAATCCACACGGCATGGCTCTTGTCCGCTGGCCAGTGTTTCTATCCGTTCAAACAGAACCTGAATAACCTGACGAAGGGCGACTACTTCGAGGTGTACATGGGCTCAAACAATCGGTTGGACAGCAGGGCCTACAGGAACTGGATTAAGAAGGTCATCATACATCCTAAGTATCAGCAGCGTTTGGACATTTAAAAAATCAAAGTTAATATAATAATAATCGTCTTTATTACTTTTCGTGTATATACATATATGGAAAAAAAAGTACATATATGTATATCGTATACACAACACGAAGCAGAAACAGCAAAGTTTAACTAGAGGTCATTCTTCCACTTAACTATTCCTGCACCGTAGTCGTGCTACACATGAGCACAATAAAATAACAAAAAAAATCGTATAAATAACAAACAAAATCGTAGAAAGAACAAAAAAAAAACAAATAGTAATATTAAAATTAAGAAAACCTAATTTATTAAATGATACTCTTTATATCTGAGACGTAATGAACGTAAACCACCACTTTTAAATTTAAAATCCAGTGAATTATAAAGAGATACAGCATTGTAACTAAAACTTCTTCGAAATAACGCAGACTTATGCTGAATCATAGTGAGTCGATTTAGATTTCTGAGATCGCGATTGTGAATAGCCTCCCTAAACACAAGCTTTTCTGTTAAATACTTTGGCACTTGGGATTGCATTAGTTTCATTAAGAACACAAAAAAGTGTAACTTAACTGTATCCGCCATTCTAAGCCATTTAAGTTCATTTAAATAAACATGATCATACTTCTTCAAATTAAAAATAAAACGACAGCATGTATTCTGAACATATTGTAGGCCATTTTTAGTTAACATGTCCAAACAAGGATAATAAACAATATTACAGTAGTAATAGGTCGGTAATATTAAAGTTTCACAAAGTTTTTTTCTCATTTTAAAATTAAGTATATATCTGTTGGCATATAGGACTTTCATTTTAGAGTAGCTCTTTTGCAGTAGAATCCTTACATGTTCTTTAAATCTCCAACTTGTGTCTATCTTAAGTCCTAGATTCATAGCACAATTAGAAAGTTCAGTAACTTGAGCTGAATTTGATCTTATAAAATTCTTCGCTGTTTCTCAGGACAGAACAAAAGAACTTGCGTTTTCTCTGGGTTGATTTTTAGATTGTGTTCCTTAGAGTAGTTTGATATTGATTTAAGATCTTCATTTACCAACCTGGTAGCCCTGTCTGGATTTGAGGGGTCGAAATGATGCAGCAGCTGGGTGTCGTCAGCATAAGATTGCACGTGAGAATGAGTAACAGTTTGAAAAATATCAGAAGTATAAATTAAGAACATCAGAGGGCCAATTATTGAACCCCAGACACTATTTCTTTGGAAGAAGAAAGCTTGTTATGTACACGTACACACTGTTTCCTGCCTATTAGGTAGTTATTAAATAATGATATAGCAGTCTCATCAAATCCTAGGTATTTTAATTTTGCAATAAGCAGCTTATGATCAAGTACATCAAAAGCTTTAGAGTAGTCAAGTGATACCGATATAACTGCCATATTCTTGTCGAGAGCTCTAATAACATTATCCGTTAAGTTTAGTAGCGCCGATGTAGCACTGTGATTTTTCCTGAACCCTGATTGGTAAACTGGCAACAAGTTATTTTCTATAAGGCAGTTTGTCATTTATGTGTGTATAGTCCTCTCTAAAACTTTAGAGAACACAGGTAATAAGCTTATTGGACATAGTTCTCTTACACTTGAAGGGTTCTTCACTTTAGGAACAGAACAATTATAGATTCTTTCCAACATTCTGGTTGTTAGTGTTATTACTGGGAAACCGGAAGTCAATGTGAAATTATGTCTAGTATCCTTGTATCAAGTTTCATCCAAATTCATTCATAAGTAACAGAGATAGAGGCATCGCCCTGATCTCATTGTCACCCGGTATATCGATAGATCGATTAATAACGATGTTAAATCTGAAAACATTTCACTAAATATCGATATTTAAAAAAGGGGATATGAAAAAACCTTTTGAACTGGGCTCTTGAAATTTTTTCATACCTTTGCTATCGTAAAAAATTTGTTTGTCCGATAAAAAACCGTGCTCTTATGTATTTACATGTCAAACAATGGCTATTTTTGTATCTAGAATGCAAAATGCTACTTTTGCGTTCAAGAATGGAAGTTATTTTGCCGAGCTTTAGCGAGGCAAAATACCCATTCGAGAACGCAAAAGCATTTCGCATTCGAGATGCAAACAATCATTATTCGAAAACTGCAATAAAACTAGTATGCGAATAAAAAAAAATTAAATAAGATAATTGTCAACGTTAATAAATTGACAATTTTAGATTTCATAAACAATTAATTTATGTTTGAACCACGGCCTGCTGAATTGTTTGACAAACGTCAAAGTGATGTATAAATTTAACTGACTGCAATATCGGCACCTTCAATTTACATGTAGTACAACATAAATTAGTCATTTTTATAATAGTTATCAGTATCTATTGATATTTTAAATTACTTAATAAAAAACTAATGTTAATTAATAAAATCACAAATAAGTTCCTAAAAAATGACAAATTTTTTGACATTTCTTTTATGTTCTAGAACTGTAACGAATTTTGCATACTAGAACATAAAAGTGTTTCGCAGTTAAGTGACAAAAAAGAATCACTGCTTACTGAGAATTTAACGAAAATGTCAACATTTGTTGACAGTTTTCGAAAAATGTAATTTTTATCGTTTTATATACCAGTATAATCCGAGTCTGCGTGTAATGTGGAGTGGATGTGTATGTTGCGCTGGGTGATAGCAATACGGAAATTTTGGACGAAATTTGACATTGTAAAAAGTGCAATGAATTTCTCAACGATCTACACATAAGGCTACTATACTAAAACAAACAAAAATCAAACTACCTTGTTAACCATTAAAATGACGTTGTGCAATACATGTACTCTTGTAATAAGTAAAAAATCTTCGGGGATTCGGTGTACCTAGTGGTTCCGGCTTTTTTCATACTTATCAACTGAACAACTTCGGCTCTCTAAAACTCCAGGTTCATTCTGAATGTGTTGAGCGCCGCACGGGAAGATTAAATAATTCATCAATAGTAACAGACGACGTCGAGGCCGATCCTGATAATATTTCTATCAGTATGGCACATATTACGAAAATGCTCTGCAATTGGAAAACTGATATTAAAAGGGCAATGAATGCTAAATTTGAATCCCTCATAAGATCTGTTCAGTTCTTCTCGGATAAAGTGACTGAATTGGAACACGAACTAAAATCCATAAAAAAGAATGTGAAATCAGTAGATATTTTAATAGGGGAGAATGCGCACTTGGATCAAAAATCGACGATCTTGAACAACATAGCAGAATAAATAATTTAGAAATTCAAAAAGACGAGACGAAAACTTAGTCGACATTTTCAATATTATTGGGGAAAAAATCGGTTATATTGTTAACAGGAACGATGTAGATGCAATCCATAGAGTTCAGCAGTTCATACGAAACCAGGAAGTTCGTCGGAACATTATCATCAAGACCACTACAAGGCATCTTAAGGACAAGTTTCTTGCAGCAGCAAAAAACAAAAAAGGGTTGACTTCTACAGAATAGGTTGGGAATCTACCTCCAGAAAAATTTATATTAATGAATATTTATAGCCTAAGAATAAACTTCTGTACAAAAAAAAAACGTAAAGTAGCACATGAGAAAAACTATAAATATGTCTGGGTTACTGGCTGCAAAATATTTGCTCGTAAAACGGATGTTTCTAAAGTTGTTCCTATCCAAAGTGAGCGTGATATTTCTAATTTAAATTAAAATTAGAAAAAAATAGAAAAAACTTCATATTTAATTGTTTTTAATTATGGATCTTTATATCTATTACAAGAATGTAAGAGATCTACGTACTAAAACAAATAAATTTTTCTTAATTCGACTACGTGTAATAGTGATATAATCTGTCTTACTGATCGTTGCTCAACAGCTCAGTTTTTAAAGCGGAGGTTTGAGTTTTGAAATATTATAAATAGTTTGTGTCTAAGCGACATGCCATTGTATATTAGGTATATTATTATTTGTAGCTACCAGAGCCTTTTTGGTGAGAAATTTTCACCCACGATTCTAGATATAATAAACTGTACCACTATGGTTGGAAACTGATTTATTTTATTCGAAGGCAAGATGAGCTACTTCAATATCACTCATGTTAATATTTAACTTAAGTTCTTAAGTCTTGTTGGTTGGGGGCATTAGAACTCCCCTACCGTGGTCACCACATAAGGTAAGAGTCCTCTATGTGCACCCCTTAACCCAAAGTGTTATGCAAACCATTCTGAAGGGTGAATGGCACCAGGAGTAATCGGCGTCTCTAACGGAGCCTCTGTGATATCAGACGACCTCCCAGAGTACAATTGCGTTACTGCAGTATTGTGGGGCTCTGCTGTAGTGGACTTCCTTTTGCCCAGCTACTGGTGGGACTCATTATGAAAGAAAACCTTTATGCGTGTAACGTCAATTCTAACGAGGAACCTCAATTGAATAAGCTTCAGTGACAAGCCTGCCTAGCCGTTACAGGTTATATGTCAACCATCTGCACTACTGCTATGAAGCTCCCCCTGGAACTACCACCTTTGCATATTTGGTTGGAGATGACAGCCACAATGGGAGGAAAGATTCGATAAAAACATATTAAAACAAAAATTGCTGTACAGAAACAAAAACTAGCAATATTCAATGCAAGATCCGTAACAACGATAGGATAGGTAGTAAACTGTATTCAGACAATAATTAAACGGCTTTTGCATCTGTTGGATAATACTTATTGCTTTGATGCTGCACATGTTTATGCACGCATATTTTCTTCTTTGGGTATGTTCTTCGTTAACTAGTTGGAGTGTAGGGTAATCTTGTAGTGTACGGCGCCCGCTTTGAATTACCGTTCCTAGAGCCACTAATGCAGGCGGGATTGAAATTTGACCACAATATTTTTTGTACAAAGGTAAGAATTTAGGTTAGCTGCAGTTTAAGATTTGTGTGTGCTTAGTACAAACATTCCTGTGCAATGTAAAAAATGTGTGTAGACCGTAACAAGACGGTTAATTTATCTCTCCTTCCTATATTACTGGCTCTAGAAACCGTAGTTCAAAGTGGGCGACGTACACTACAACATTACCCTACACTCCAACTAGTGAACGAAGAACATACCAAAAGAAGAAAATATGCGTGCATAAACATGTGCAGCATCAAAGCAATAAGTAACCCAAATCAACAAGTATTATCCAACAGATGCAAAAGCCGTTTAATTATTGTCCAAGTAGTTAAGGAGTTAGTTTACAAACTATAATTAACCGGATCATAAGCAACATTAGAAAATACAAGATTTTACGACTGCTAACAATCTTTTCCCATATTCAAGAATCAATTATTCATATGCTTACCTGAACCCTGTGAAGTAAATTTGCGGAATTACACTACACGTGCTACTGCGTCACATGCTAAACTTGCAGTTAAGCTTTGGTTCTGAAAAAAGAGAATATTCATATCACAAATGCTTTTTTCCCACAGCTGATCATGTAAGTCAGCGATACAGCCTTAGTAACAAAACGTGTAAGCCGGTGATTATATTTGTTTGTTGCTTTACCTTGACAACAGAACTTAATATTATTATTAAGTACGTAGGATAATAAAATTAGCAAAGCAAGATGCAGATTTAGACGTTTTGTTTATAATTGCAAGTGCTTATGTGACATGTGACACTCACAGGTAACACGACTCACGAAAATTAATCCTGGTGACAGGTGACAAACCAAACGATTTTTTTCAAAAATCTACGAGAATTTCGATAAGCAGCGGGAAAAATATAATAAGATAACTCGGAATGTATCGCCTATTAACATTTTCGGCAAGCAACAAGCCGCGGCTTTGCCTTGGCTTGTACTTGCCTATCTCAAATGTTAATAGGCCCTTACATTCCTTGTTACTTAAATAGCTATTAGTCAGTTACCTACTTGATGAAATATAGACATTTACAAATAATGTAACTAAAGTACGTTTTTTTTCTATAATAACTGTCAAAGTGTTACAATGTTGGTAGATATGTGATTAAAACGCTAGAAAATTTTTATACCTCGTGTTGGTAGAACTTTATCAAAATTATGGTTATGTGTCAATTTTGAATGCCAAAGTTTCTTAATTTGAACTCTTGACAAATTTCTTTTTTTAACATGGAATCATCATCATCATCAATAAAATTGGATAAAAAAAGAAAACCAAGAAATATTTTAAATGCAAAAATGAAGCAAGCGATATTTAAATTATGACATATCTGTCAAAATGACAATCATTTTTTTAGTGGAAGGAAAGAACTAAAAATATATGTACCAACATTATTAAAACTAGGGACCCTGCAGGAATGCAACTTATCCCTTAGAAAGTTGACCTTGAAAATTATTATAGAAAAAAAATTTACTTTACATACTAAACATACCGAACCAGTTTGAAAATACAAGCGGTTGGTATGTAGAGCTCGGGGGGTTTGAGAATTGCACTGAATCTCCCATATGTATGCAGTGCAGCCTATTAATAAGTTTGTAACACACGAAACCCGCCGATAATAGCCCAGTTTAGCACATTTTAGGTTATGTCGATAATTGACAGAAATTGTATTATCATGTGAGGGTAAATTATTATATTTGTTACAGATATAACCCATATAGTTCCCTTCTACAACTATTTACTCAAATTTCCGTACCATACATCATGTGACTAACGATGATAGACATATTACGGCGTAATTTTGACAAACGCCTAATATTGATTACTGTATTCAAACACCAACAGACCGGCACTTAAGCTTCCATTACAAACAACGTCGCCATATTATATGTGCTGCCTTTTGCTCTACTCCAGTGCAAACAACCTACCAATATTCTATAAAAGTAACGAGAAGTAGAAGTCTGAAACATGCGTGGCCACAACATTTTTTTTTTTAGTCAGTAGCTATATAATTTCGACTAAGCAATCGATCGTTAGCTTCTTGATTTTTGCAATGCACAATCTTACGAAATTTTTGAAAGACATACATTCTATCCACTGCATCCACACGGTTTTTAGGCGACCATACATAACTCATGCAGGCTTGCATATATTAGAATAATGTCTCTATGAATAAAAATTAAAGTTCGCAAATAGTTATTTGTCTACCAAGTGCGGACATGAGGAGACGAATGTTCGAATCGTCGAGTTATAAACCCCGTGTATCAAATTTCCAATGTCTCCATGGCACTGTGGTTTTTATAAGGAGCAAACCTTTTTTTATAAAGAATGCTTTTTCTACTAGAACCAAAAATTAAAAAGTGTTTCCTCTCTAGATAGTAATCTGGGTACAGACTGTAGATTTAAAGTGTCATTACTCACGTTTTAATTATCGGTTAGGTAAGGGGCATATTTGCATGGTGGCATTAAAAATAAATATAACTAACCTTTTTATATTCTTATATTTCACAGTAGGTAATTGTTAGTTTTATATTGCAGTCAGTAAGTTTAGCATGTGCGTTCTTAACATTATGTGAAGACGGTTTAGTGTTATGAAAACAACTATATTCACGCTGAAAATATTGAAATTATTATTAAGCAGTTTAATTTTTCAACCATTTATATAAACATATTAACATAAAACTACCTACGTACTTATTACAAAGGTCGGTTTGTGAAAGGGCACAACTTCTTGATCAAACTTAACATAAAATAATGAAATAATAAAAATCTCACCGCACTACACTATTAGCAGGAGTGCATTTATGTCCGCATTATTTTGAGCGTATCGACTAAAACGAATTAGGCTTATCAGCAACCATGGTATTGACAGAAATATCCATTCAAAAAGAAGACATAAACTTACTCAGAGATATATATCGCCCTGATATGACAGTTCGAGAAGTTCTTTACAATTATCTTAACACACATGGACTTTAATAAAGAAAAACTATAGCTAGACCCATTTAATTGCTCTTTGCTCTATACATACCTTAAATACAATTTTTTGGATACTCTCTGGGAATGTGTTATCAACCCTCCAACTAGTCAAGCTGTTTTCGTTGAACATGTTTAACCATTCAAGTGGCTATATTTTGGAAGCGATATCAGCTCTAATAATGGCTATAAAACCATTTCCTTCTTCAGTGTACGATAATACTTTATTATTCTTATTAACAGGTAACATGCTTCTAAGCTGTAAAGTAGAATTTTAACTTCTTCTTCTTCTCCCTTCTCCTTATGCCCTGATGGCGTCGGAGTTTGTTGTTCATTTTTCTTCTATCCACTTTTTCCATCCTCTCCGGTCTCTCGCTAGTTGTTTCATCTGTTGCATTGTTTTTCCCTTTTTCGTTCCTAGGTCTGCCACTTGTTCCAGCCATCCCTTCCTAGGTCTTCCTTTCCTTCTGTTTCCATATCTTTTAGCTTCCATTGCTTTCTTCTCTATTCTGTCCTCTCCCATTCTTATTACGTGTCCATACCAGCTTAACTTTCTTCTGTTTATTTTTGTTTTGATGTCTTCCTGGTTCAGTTCCTTCCTTATATTTTCGCTTCGGCATCTATCCATTTTCGTCTTCCCCGCTATCTTTCTCAGGTGTTTCATTTCTGCCGCGTTTATTTTGCTTCTCTGTTTTTCGTTTATTACCCATGTCTCGCTCGCGTATATTAAAGTTGGTATTGTTATTGCATTATATATATGTATCTTTGTTTTCTGTTCTATTTCTGTCTTTCCCAGCACTGTTTTATTTAAGGCGTAGTAAATTTTTGTTGTCTTTTTGGCCCTATTTGCAATTTCTGTGTCGATTTTTCCGTCATTCGTTATTACAGTCCCCAGGTATTCATGTGTAGTCACTTCTTCTATTTCCACCCCTTTACATGTCAATTTGTTCTCGTTTTCTTCTGCCTGTTGTGTTTGTGTACTGCTTATTTTCATGTATTTGCATTTGTTTATATTTATTTCTAATCTTACTTTCTCTATCTCTTCCACCCATATGTTTATTAATTGTTGCATTTTTCTTTGGTTTTCCGCTACCAATACTATATCGTCTGCATATATCATTACCTCTGTTTTAATCGGTCTTAGATTTTTGTATCCGATGGTCATTTGTAGGTGTTTTGATCTTTGCTTGGCGTTTTTTATTATTTTGTCCATTATGAGTATAAAAAGCAATGGACTAAGGCTGTCGCCTTGTTTAATTCCTCTTTCCATTTTAAATTGCGATGATCGTCTGCCGCATATCTGTACTCTTGCCCTTGTATTTTCATAGATGTTCTTTGTTATTTCTATTAGTTTTCTTGGAATGTTTAGATCTGTCATAATTCCCCACAAGATATTTCTGTTTACTCTGTCAAAAGCAGCCTTTAGATCTATAAAGGTTATATGCAATTCTTCTCCTTTTTCATTTTTCCTCTCCATCATTAGTCTTAGTAGGAATATATTATCAACTGTTTGTCTTTTTTGTCTAAATGCTGATTGTTCCTCTTCCAGTTTTTCTTCTGCTATTTCTCTCATTCTTTTTTCTATTATTCTTGTGTATACCTTGTATACTACCGATGAGAGACATATATCTCTATAGTTTTTGCAGTCGAATTCGTCTCCTTTTTTGTGGATTGGCACCAGTAGGTTTTCTTCCCAATCTTTCGGCATTTTATTTGATTGCCATGCTAGCCTCATTATTTTTAGTAGCCATTCTTTTCCGAGTTCCCCTAGCCACTTTATCATCTCCGGGTCAATTCTATCTGGCCCACTTGCTTTTCCTATTCGAATTTTGGCCATTGTCTCCTCTAGTTCTTCCATTTGTATTTCTTCTGTTGTATTTTCGTTTTCCGTTGTCTGGTTCTGTGTCTTATTTTCCTGTATATTCTGTTCTTCTTCTTGTTTGTCTTCATATTTTTCCGTATAGTATTTTTCCCATATGTATTTTAACTAAAATACAAAATGCAATGTGGTAGGCACTAAAAAAAGGTGTATATGTTTTTATAGATGCTTACAATTTTTGTAAGATTTTCTATCACAGAGGCTTCTGTGTTCTCCACATCACTGACTAAAAGAATATTTGTTTAGTCAGAATTACTCCCGTTAATACATTTTTTCCAATGCCTCCATATAATAACACTATCATTATGCTGATTTTGCATGTGTAATGTGATATGTTATCCACTATTGAGAGCATATTCAGTCACTACTGAAAGAATATAGAAACATTCTGCTAGCTTTATTTTTCGTTGTGGAGATGTTTTTGAAAACTCATTTTGTTGTCAAACAGTATTCCTAAATTCACTGTCTCATGCTTTCTATTTAGGTTTACACAGGTCATTATATAGTTGAAAGCAATTGGTTGGGGTCTCCTAGTATACGTTAAAACAAAGAATTTGCTGATGTTTAGAGGCAATTCGTTTTCAAATGTCCATTCCACTAATCTGCTCAAAACATCATTTAATTCCTCACAATCATCTGTTGATTTAATTGACTTCCACAGTTTAAGGTCGTCTGCGAACATCAAGCATTCAGAATGAATAATACATTTTATCAAATCGTTTATGAAAATTGTAATAGTAGGACTAGTTACATTGTATAACTTATGCATAAGGCTTAGTCTTAGGAACATAGAATAATCGATAATATTCCTCCACCATCGCATTTACATAAGTATTTATATGAATTTAAACTGTTCCAATTTGTATCCCTCAGACTCAAGTATAGTTGGAAATTATACTGTTCACCAGCAAAGCCATCACGTAACGTAGCTTCAAAATTAAAATATATTTCAAGAGAAGGATGATGACCACTTTGCTGAAGAATCGGTGACTCACAGCCAGTTACTGTCATATTTATGGATGCTAATACGAGATCGAGAGTGCAACTGTTACTATTACGTACCTTATTGTTATTATATTGAGTCAAGCCAAAAAAATAACAAAATTTACCATGTCATTTTCCAGGACAGTACATGCATTCGATAGATCAGAATTCAGGTTCAGTAAATTCAAATCTCCAAGGAGGACCATTTGACCAGTGATAATCTGAAACTTATCGTATAAATTCTCAACAAATACTGTTATGATACACCATACGTTGGTCGTAGATAAAATTAAAATGTATAAAAGAAATTGGGATGTTAGTACAATCCATATTAAGGCATTAAAAAAGGTCGATAATGTTTATAAATGTTTCGGCGTTTGTAAACTGCAGCGGATCATTAGTGAGGGTATGTAAATTGCAGCGGGCACCGTTCAGGTAGTTTTTGGGACGTATGTAAATTGCAGTGGGGTCATAAAATTAACATTAACATTAATCGACAACTAATCACATCATTTCCATTCAGGCTTGGGACTGGCGAAATATACATATTAAAAATGATGGAAATCAAGTATTTTTGTGTTTTCGATATTTGTTTTTTTATTTTTTTTAAATCGCCAAATAAAATTACTTCTTGTGCATCACTGTATCGCCAAAGTGATGGCATACTTGCTGCAAGAAACTCAGTCTATTTATACATCCGTTTTTGTACGCGGACAAACGGACTTCTAAAAACTGTTGTTTATTCAACGTTTCGCGGTTCACTTTTTTCTTGCAGTCGATGCTCCTCATTTTGACGTAAGTTTCGGTCTGATACTCCAAGAGAGTTTGAACAAAGATGTTCAGATTTCGATGGAAAATGTCGAAGTTTTTATTGAAATGAGAGTGGAACGACTCGTATGCATTAGTCGTTCGACACATCTCTGCTGAGGATGATGTCCAGATAGATGAGGGAAAGAGAGCCTCTTCGGAAACGTAAGTGTCAACTAGGTAATCCAAGTACGTTGAAACGCGTTGATCTTTGGGTTGTACGGCTCCAAGGTCAAACCCGAAGACTTCAAAGTTTCCTTTTTATAAAATTTGCAGCCGTCTGCTAAGAGCAGTTTTCTGCCGCGTTCGCTCTCAACAACCATTACTTTATTCATTTTAGCGTAGGAACGTTCGGTTGCGTTGCTGAATGAATAGTGAGAATTTCTTGCAACAGTTCGTCTATTTGTTAACACATCTTCAAAATGGAATACCATAAATTTTACAGTATGGAATTCCATCATTAGGCGCTCATCAGATCATGGTAATTACACGGCGCCCGTCATTAACATGAACCCGCTGCAATTTACATACTTTTTGGAGACACTACCTGGCTATTACATGCTAATGAGGATTAAGCCGCTGCAGTTTACATACGTCCAAATGTTTCATGAATAAATTTAAGTTAAAGCAAATTAGTAATCAAATGATAGCTATTGAACGTTTACAGGTGGTTTGAATATTAAAAGATTATTTAAGAGATGGTAGTATAAATAATCACAAATGCAAAATTCTGATAAGGATATCATAAAAGTAGGTAGATATCCAATAAGAATAGAATATAGGAGGCATTAAAAATGGAAATATGGTAGTTAGGAAGTTTGTTACAGGATAATTTAATTCAATCGACATCGAGTACTCTAAAAGACAAAATCGGGAAAAAAATGAAGAGTTCGCCGGTTTCTGCAATAACACAGATATTAAATATGTCGGAACAGATGGAGGAGTTCCTGTTACCTTCGGCAAAGCTAAATCAGGTTAGGTAGTTCGATAGCTTACTCAAAACCGACAGCACTTACCCTCTGCTCATACTCAAAATATTACCCAGAGCGCCACTTGCTTTTAAAAGAAAAGCTTTCGTGCCCAAAAGCAAGAAACATTCACGAAAGCTATGGGGAGGTTCCCCAGGTCCTCGGCGATCCACTCCAGCGTCACTCGCCAAGCTCCACGAGTCGTCAGAGTCCAGCGTAGGGTGGCCGTAAAATTATATTGACTTACCTACGAAGGCCACCTCTCTGAAAGGTTAGAAACACTACTAATAGCCCAAATCTTAAGGGCTTACGCAATTCAAAAAGCATGCTTTGGCTTTACATTGATTTACAGTCGGCATTTACCGTCCTTAGTTGAAGACCAAAGGTGTCTGAATTGCAACACATAACTAGACTAGAGTTGACAGAAATTTACATTTAATAAATCACCCAGGGGTGAGCTCAAATTTCACACATTAGTACACCCTAACTGAGAATAAAAAGGGGATCCCAAACAAGAGTTACCTTATAATCTACGTTATGTTACAAGCAACAAATAACAGGAGTAACGCCCCTGTACATAGTAATTAAATCAGGTTGCCGTACGCAGTGTTCATAAAACTCGAGTAGCGCAAACCACGACGATTGACGTCACTTTACTAGGCACTTAATTACGCGCAGCAAAAGTACATAATATTTTACCTTAGCCCAAACATGTTAATGCTAGGAATACAGGCCTCGGCGTTGCTTGGCGGAACGCTGGGAGTGGTAGGCGCCCTCGTAGCGAAGAACAGGGTTGTTCCAGGGGTTGAACAGAAGCAGCGGCCCGCGGCCAAAAGGGCGTTGGATGACTCAAAACGGAAGTAACGTTCCGCGGAGGGCGAGTGAAAAACTTCAAGTTTGGCCCGACGTAACAGGATTTGCAAATGCAGAACTTTTCCCACTCACTGTGAGAAATCACTTAAGGTATGGCAAGGCGTCCTATTTGGATTTGCACTACGGCAAACTGTCCTTCCCAAAATCCAAAGGGCAAGGACACTGTACGAGGGGGGGCACCTTGCACCAAGATTTAGGTCAGTCTCATTGCCTTTAACCTGTTTAAACTTGATTTAAACACATAAATTTTAATAACAAAATTTACGAAACCAGTCAGAGGTTCTAAATGTAATTCTGATTTCATAAACAAGCAGTTTTAACCTCCAGTTTTACTTCATAATTTTACAAGTTTATATTTAATTGAGATCTATTCTAATCTTGAATTAAAACAGGCAAATTTCAGTTCCCATTTACGAAATATTAACAAACGAATATTGTTTCGCAATCATTGAGTTTAACCACTTCAGTAAACTGCAACTTGGCATTTCGCTCAGTAAGCGACCTAGTAAAGCCAAGTTTACCGCACCTTCCTGCAAACCCATGCGGAACTATAAAAAGCTTATTATGCTGAATTGTCATCTTCGTACCTTTAAACGCGTTCCATTACACTACACTATTATGAACTTTGATATGTTACTTAGTTAAGCATTCTTGTTTTGTATAAATACACCGTTTATTTTCGTAATAAAACAATCTGCATTTAATGTCTGATTCATTCACTACGTCGCCACGCAAATACCAAGCCTAATCATCGAGACGTGAGGCTGCGTCTCTTGGGGTGGTTTACTGTCGTCCCTTTCAAGTACCATTAACTACATTGGTTTAAAACGTAAACACAGTCTTGTTTATGTGCTTGAGGGATAGAACCAGCGCAAAGCAACGGAATCCTGATACAGCCCTTCCAGACAATTCTGTTCATGGTCCTTCGAGCCGGATTTGTCTCCAACTAAAGAATAAACACATCCCAAGGGTCACCAGCATCCCGAGAAGAAGACAACATCTGCCAACCACCCAGGTCCCAAAAAATGGCTAACAACATGGAGGAATTCAACAAATTAGCTGTCGCCCAAGAAGAGCTCTCGCAAAAGATAAAGCAAGTATTATCTAACAGCAAAAGGACCCCGCCAGCCGAAAAACGAAGCCTACATCGCCAGTCGCAACAAAACGCTGGACGAACTTTGCAACACTGCAACTAAAAATCATGCAGAAATGGGGCAACTAAGTATTCCAACTCATAATTATTTTACAACAGGGTATTAGGATCAAATTAAAGCCATATACGGCGAAGCAAAAAGTTACTTGCAGAGCTGTTCAAAATCAACGGAAATTTCCAACCCCTCCGTAAGCAGAAATCAAGAGGAAATGGTGGCCAACCCCGAGCAAAAGGTTCGTATTCGAAAACTGCAGATTCGGATTCAGAATTTTAAGCAAGCGATGGACGACGCCGAACTAACACAGCAAAGATGATTTTGCAAAAGTATGGATTCTCCAAATTTCCTGGGATGAATCAATACCTGAGTTCTTATATGCGGAATGGAGGCAATTTCGAACAAATTTACCCTGCCTCAATTCTCTACAGATTCCTCGACAGATTATCTGCAAAAATCACGAAATCATAGAGATGCACTGTTTTTCAGATGCTTCTACACTGGCATTTGGCTCATGTGTTTATCTACGATCTATCGACCACAGAGGTCAAATCACTTGTGGCCTACTTTGTTCCAAATCCAAGGTAGCTCCAATAAAAACCGTGAGCATCCCACGATTAGAACTGTGCGCAGCAGTTATCTCGGTACGCCTTTACGTAAAGGCATTAAAGACTATGAACTTGATAGTTCATAAAACTTACTTTTGGACAGATTCGGCAGTCGTTTTAGCTTGGATCAAGGCCCCTTCGAGCAATTTCCAGACATTAGTGGCAAATCGAGTGTCTGAAATACAATCTACTGCCCCATTAGATAACTGGCGTCATGTTTCGTCCATTGATAACCCCGCAGATATTTTGTCTAGAGGTATAGACCCTCGTTCCCTGCAACGTTGTGAACTTTGGTGGCGAGGCCCAAGTTGGCTAAGCCAAGACGAGGAACATTGGCCTGTCTCGCCTATTAAATTCAGTGAAAAAGAACTCCCTGAGGTTCGTAAAAATGCACACGTTTTCGTACAGTTCGATCAAGATAGGTTTCCATTCACCCGTGTTTCCAGCCTTACCAAACTAAAACGCGTGATGGCATATTGCCTGAAATTTATAAATAATTGTAAAATCAATAAACAATCCCGAAACATTGGCAACCTTAACACAAAGGAACTGCAAGGTGCATTTACTACAACTTTGAAGTTAGTTCAAGCTGAGTGCTTTCCCGATGAAGTCAAAACTTTGTCAAGCAATTTAGACCTGAAGCGTTCTAGTAAATTGCGTTCATTGAATCCTTTTGTTGATGGAGATGGTTTGATTAGAGTGGGGGGAAGATTACAGAACTCACATTTTAATACCAACAAAATACACCCTATCGTCTTGGGGAAATCACATTACGTCACAACACTCATTTTCCGTCACGAGCATTTGCAATTGATGCATGCGGGCCCTCAGCCTTTGTTATCGGTCATAAGAGATCGATTTTGGCCACTTTCGGGTAGAACCCTAGCTCGAAAAATAGTTTATGATTGTGTTACGTGCTCTAGGCACAATTCACGTCAAACAGCCCCATTAATGGGACAACTTCCTGAACATCGCGTTACCCCATTGTCACCTTTTTTAGCCACAGGCGTAGATTACGCAGGCCCCTTTACAATTAGGGATAGAAAAAGTAGAAACTACAAAACTTCAAAGGCTTACATTGCTTTGTTTATCTGCTTGAGTACCAAGGCTGTACATTTAGAATAAATTAGTGTCGGACCTCACAAAAGAGGCGTTTTTAGCAACTTTTCGCAGATTCACTGCACGACGTGGCAAGCCAAGCCACATGTATTCGGACAACGGTGCGAACTTTGTAGGTTGCAGAAACGAACTTCGCGATCTTGGTAATTTTTTGGTAAATAAGCATTCGGACCTGGGTAATGACGATGACGACATAACCTGGCATTTTATTCCGGCGTACTCTCCTCATATGGGTGGTTTATGGGAATCGGGCGTTAAGTCTTGCAAATTTCATTTGAAAAGGGTATTGGGCAACTCAATTTTAACTTTCGAATCTTTTACAACAATACTTGCTCAAATTGAGTGCATTCTCAATTCTCGACCCTTAACCCCTCTCTCTTCCGATCCCAACGACGACTCACCGCTTACGCCAGCACATTTCCTCATTGGGAGGACCTACTATCAACTGCCAGACCCTGCCTTAAGCGATATACCTGAAAATCGCTTATCACACTACCAACACCTGCAAAGGTTGCATCAATCTTTTTGGAATCGTTGGTCTAAAGAAGTCATCAGCGAGATGCAGCAACGTAAAAAGTGGCAAACAGGAACACCGCAGCTTCAACAAGGGGCCAGGAGCAGATGGTGTTGTGCGTGTTGCGTCAATTAAAACGAAAAGTGGAGTGATAAAAAGGTCATTTTCTAAAATATGTGTTTTACCAGTGACTTAGTTTTAATCGCTGAATTTTAGAATTTAAGGTTGTTGCATGGACAGTTAAATTCGTTAATTTTAAGTGTTTCATGGTTTACATGTGCGGATGATTGTTTTTTAGTTTCACTTGTTTCCATATTTTTTCAACATTTTTTCAACACATTTCATACAGCCTGAATGACTTGTATTCACAAGGTTGATTTGCGTTCCTTTTTAACTTTGTATCTTAAGTAGCCTTTCGTTCAAGTATGCTTGATTGATTGAATGGTTTTTATTTAAATTTCATTTTTTATTGTGTTGAAAGGCATAGCCTGTCAAAGTGGGGGGTATGTTGCCGCTTCGGCCTGTTTTCTATTTAAATTTATATTTGCTATATTTATTAATATGTAACTAAACGCATAGGCTATCTAGCGCTATGCTGTGTAATAATTTTAAGTTTGACCAGCGCACCGCTTCGCGCAGGTTGCAGTGAATCATCCCTTGGAGCGATGCGCATAGGCGTTATTATTTACGAAGTTGTTGTTACAGACAGAATGGTCTCCGCAAGCAGCGGCCATTCCTGTGTATTTTCAAACAATAAATAATCAAAATAGCAAAAAGTGTCTTGTGTTATTTACTACAGTTTCGGTGGTTTTAACACCCAAGAATTATACACAGTTGACAGTTCGATTTCAAACGGAGCAGTTTCGTTTCCACAGAATTTAACAGAGTAATAATTGTGTGAAAATGGAAATTTTGAATCGTGATTTTCGAATGATGATCTTTTATGATTTTCGATACGGTTTAACACCGCATCAATGTGTGGAAAAATTTAGTTCGTTATTTGGGGATGAAGCACCATCCAAAACTACGATTTACAAATGGTTCGCAGAATTCAAGCGTGGAAGACCAACGTCTGATGACAATCTTCGCGAAGGTCGTCCATGCAACTCTGTTGTCGCAAAAAATATCGATGCTGTGCGTGAAATGATTTTATCAGATCGGCATGTGACATATAGCGAGATAGAGACATCCTTAGGCATTGCGGCGAAACAAATACATACGATTTTGCACGATTATTTGCATGTCCGGAAGCTTTGTAGTCGTTGGATCTCTCACAATTTGAAAGAAGAACAAAAACAGACACGTGTCAAGTGGTGCAAGGAAATTCTAAAAAAATTCGATGGTGCGGTCGTTCAAATTCTGTATATAACATCGTAACAGGTGACGAATCTTGGGTATATTCATATGAGCCTGAAACTAAACAGCAATCGACTGTATGGGTGTTTCAAAATGAACCTAAACCAACAAAAGTGCCGTTCAAGAGGCGTTTCGAAAAGAATGATTGGTTGTTTCTTTGGAAAAACAGGTCATGTTGCAACTGTTGCATTAGAGGATCGCAGGACAGTTAATGCTGACTGGTATACTTCAATTTGTTTGCCGGAAGTTATCGCTGAAATAAGAAGAAACAACGTAAACCGGCGAATCATTGTTCATCATGACAATGCAAGCGCTCACACAGCACGACGAACTGTCGAGTTTTTGACCAGTAACAATATTCAATTAATGACTCATTGCCCATATTTTCCTGATTCAGCGCCCAATGACTTCTTCTTATTCGGATACATCAAAAATAAAATGCGCGGCGAGCGTTTTTCATCACCTGAAGAGGCCGTTGAAGCATTTAAATCACTTGTTTTGGAGGTACTTCGCTCTGAGTGGAAAAAGTGTTTTGCAGATTGGTTTCATCGGATGGAAAAGTGTATAGATTTTAAAGGGGAATATTTTGAGAAGCAGTAAAGCGATTTACATAACGTAATTTGTGTTATGTTTTACATTTTCCGCAAACTTTGGCAGTGCCCCTCGTATAATTGACTAAAATTTGAAGTCCATCAGATAATAAATAAGAAATATACAGGGTAATGAAGCTTTGCGTAGACTGTACAGAAGCGTACATGACCACGCCAGAGAGCATTGTGTTAAATTTAAAGTTGCTTAGTCAACCCATGAAAGGAGAAAGGCTTTCACAAGTCAGCTTCTTTTCATTATCTATGGTCAAGATCAGGCCGCGCAAATCCTTTACATTTTGCAAGTAATTCAACAGTCCGTATTTCCATTCTGGTTAGCGCCGCGGTGAGAACTACGTTGTGTTGTTTAGTGCAGTGCCTGTTTTGATTTTCTGTTACTAAATAAAAAGCAAACGAAATAACAAAAAATAAAACCACGGTTAACTAAACAAAAAAGTTTGCAGAATCCGAACAAAACGAGCAAAGAAAATTAAACAGTCGTGGATAAATCGAAAATTGCGTCATAGTAATTAACGTATTTAGAGGGGTAACCCAGTCTTAACATTCGAGCATATTTTTACCACTCAAGCGAGCGTAGCCAAGCAAGAGTGGTAACTTATGTGAGAAATGTTAAGACGGTTACCCCTCGAAATGCGTTCATTAGTTTATTGTTCATTGAGGCAATAATTTTGAATCAATAATAATTACTAAAAACTGCTAAATCGAAATCGGACTATCATGAATAGGGCGCGGATTTTAGGCCGTTAAAAAAATTAAAATAGGCTCCTTATTCAGTCCACAAAAATGCCAGGTTTAGGCACTAAAAACCTAAAGTAAGCAATTTAGGCTGGATGACCTAAATTAGGCAAAGAATACTGTTTTGATTTTTTGAACTTAAAACGATTGGCTAAAAATGTTGTAGGTATTAATTTTTATTAATTGTAAAGCTTAAACATTCAAATAACAAATAATAGATGCTATGGAATAAGCAAAAAGTAAATGGTGGAAAAATAATGTCTTACTTAGTCATGCAAACTAATAAAATAATGATAATTTTATAATGTATAATATGTATATGGTAGTTGATGATAATATAAGTACAATATTAAAATACCGAGTATTTGCCTGACACACTAAATATTGCTCCAAATTTTCTGATGAAAATCCACTTCGCTTCTCAGTAAACACATTTTGCAGCATCGAAAATGACCACACTACATCGCAAGATGTAATAGGTGCGTATTTGTACATGCTCCAGTTTATATCAACATTTTCTATTTCTGCTTCTTCGCCGCTCAATAATTTCTTAAATTGGTGTACACTCTCATATCCGGGATTTTTAGAAAGTACATTCTTAAGTTTATTGCAAGCTGCACTGCTAATTAAATTATTAACATCTCCATTTTGCTGGCGAACTGTTTCGCAGACAAGATGAATCCCGATCGGGATTGTTGACAAATAAGGGCACGGCAGGGTGTATTCAAAAACTTTGCTCGAGCGTTGTGGTCATGTAGACACTCTGGTAGATTCACTCAAAACCATTCATAAAAGCATGCCAACAAAAAAATACTTAGAAGCTCACGTTCATGGACTTTGTTTCAAAAATTCTTCATGCTTGGACAGGGCTTTGAGATAAAAAGAAATCACATCGCTCAAACAAAAAGCACTTTCATGAAAGTGGATAAGGTTTCTGAACCACTAAAATTCGAAAAACAACCAAAGCCTATTTTAGGCAGTATAAACAGTTGCTTAGGCGTTTATTTTACATTTTAGGCATTTAGGCTTTAATACATATGCATTAAAAAATTTGCTTTTGTATGAAACAAATTTCTGCCGTAGTCGCATACATGGGCCTAAAAAAATGGCAATTAGGCAATTGCCCTAGAATCCGAGCTCTAATCATGAATATGTGTGATGTTTCTATAGTGCCTGTCGTAAACAAAATAAAAATCTTAAAATGGAAACGCAAAAGGCGTTCCTTGTTATCACGGATGAAATAAAAAGATTGCCGCCTCCGCCACGGAGGAAATTGTCCCTTCGAGTGGATGCATGTTAAATGTATCTGAACAGTCAAGGACGCGATCATGTTAAACACTATTTAACATTTCAATGAACAATAAAAATATAAACAACAGCAGGTGAATAATTCACTGACCGACGATGTAACTATTTGTAAAATTGTGTTATACTATTTTACAAAAGTGCAATCGACAATTGAAATCTAAAGTGAATGACCTTGAACAAATTTGAAATTGTCACTTATCAAAAAAAAAAAAATTGAGAGAAGGGAAGACGAATGAGACGGCCTGATAAGAATTTTGTTCCTATAGATTTAGTTAGCCTTGGATGTGGTAAAGTAGTGGCCCCATCTTTTGGTAATATCGGAAAGTACTCCCTCCTCCCCCTTGTTTGATTTATATACATCAGTAATTTCAAATTTTAATTTAGCCCGAAATGCCTCTCGCATTACGGTATCTGTTTTTTTAATACCATTTTTTACATTTTCACAGTAGTAGATGCTCACAAAGTGTTTCTACATATAATCCAGCGTCTAACCCATTCTTTTTCTTAATTTTTCTTTATTTCTACCAATTTCCAAAATGAGAATTGCACTTAACACGAAGGCAGCAGCCATAATGACTTCACTTGACCCATTTTTAACGGAATACAAATTCCATAACAGCGATTTACATGAAAACAAGGTTTAAAAAATGTTACATCGTCATGACTTTTAATATCAGGTGAAAACGAATCTTACGGACATACATGCTTCATGCTTCTTTTTTTCTTTTGGAGAGTAGGTCGTTTACACTTGAGTAGAGCAATAATGCAACGAGGGATTTAATATGGCGACATGTGCAACATAAATAATCCATTCATCTGCTTTTCGACATCATCGGTGTTTTAATCTATTGGACATTTGTGAAAGTTAAACCGTGAGATACACACCATTTGGCAATCATTAGTCGGATGATGAATCGGCGTAGAAATTTGAGTAAATAATTACAAAACCTACCCTTGGTATATCTGTAACATAATCCAAACTTATTGGTCGGGTGCACTGCATGCATCTTTTAGATTTTCAAACTTTCCAGGTATAGACTATAGATACTAACTGCTTGTATTTTATAACGCGTGCGATATGTCTAATAATGTACCATTAACAATATCTACACTGCTGGACAAAAAAAACCGGACACTTATATGTTTAATAATAAATTGTTCATCCCTATCGTTTGTAGAACGATGGCGACCCGATCCGACTCTTCTTATGTATTGCCCAGTTTCCTGGTATCATTTTATAGCGGCATGCATTGTACTTCGGGCTGTGTCAAAGCAGCAGTGATATAGCGAACACTTCTTCTGTCTTCATGTAAACCAATAGCTTTTGTAATATCGTCGCGTCTCATGGTCAGGTTTCAACACAAAAATTGTTTAATTGACAGGAACAAACAAAATTAACAATAAACAAAAGAAATATAATTTATTAAGTAGGTCCCGGTTTACTTGATTATTCACAT